>PVJH01000149.1:0-77414 GCA_004026705.1 Nesogale talazaci
AAAAAAAAAAAAAAAAAAGAACCCCACCCCATCCCAGAAAAGATGTAACTACTGACAAAACGTATGTATGTATGTATGTATACATTATGATGAGTGCTGTATGAGTCCCCAATAAAATGAATTAAAAAAAATGTACTCCTTAATATTTTATGATGAAATTGGCTGTAGTTTTTTAACTATAAACCTATTGGATGAGTATTCAAATTTAACAGTGTATATAAATTTGACAGATGCTATTTGTATGTAGGTATTAACCTTTCCAGCATAAATATCCATGAAAGTGGTAGAGCCTACAGAGAGTTGTTATGAAAACCTCTTAAATATAACCAAACACCGTGGGGGAATGAGTTGCTGGTCCCGGTTGATCAGGACCATGGTCTCAAAGGACCTCAAGTTCAAGTGTCAGAACATGGTGCAGAAAGACAATGTTACATATCTTACTTTGGTGAGTGGCAACTGGAGCTTTGAAACCTGATGAGTAACCATCTAAGGTGCACTTTTTGGCCCCTTCCCATATGGAAGAAAGAAGAGTGATAGAAATAGAAAAACATATGAAAACAATTAGTCCAATGCACAGATGGATCAGAAAACTATCAGTCTCTGTAGCCCTTGGTCTGGAAGATCAAGATGGTGCTCAGTTACTCTATCAACTGCTCTGAAGAGGCTCACATTAGTAAGCACTGGAAAAAGTGGGAGGAAACAATGGAACAGAACTAAACATCACAAACTAGGCCAGAATTGCTGGTTGGTGAGGCTACCAAGTACCTATAAATCTTAGTCATTCTTTAGGTATGGAATTGAATTCAGTTCCATGTCAGAAAAATTAACCCTGTGCGATCAAAAAGACAATATTTATCCAAAGACAAAGTTCAGAGGGTTAGGGAAGTAGGAGGAATAGAAATAAGAAACACAGGGAGGAAGTGGGAAAAGTGGGGGTACTTTGAGGGCATTGCAATCAAGGAGTTGAAGCAAAAATGTATATGAATTGTTGAATATAAAACTGATTATCTGCTCTGTGAACCCGAGGAGGACTTGAAGCACTTGCCGAGGAAATCAAAGATTTTAGCTTTCAGTCTGGATTACTACTCAATGGAAGGTAAAGCAAAAGCCTCACTCCTGGACCAATAGGTAACGAACGTCATGATAAATGGAGGAAAGATTGAAATTCCATAAGATTTCCTCATGGTTGAATCCACAATCAATACCTATAGAAGCAGCATTCAAGATATAAAACAAGTGGACTGCATTGAGTAAATCTGCTGCATGAGACTTCTTTAAAGTGTTGACAAGCGAGGATGTTACATTGAGGACTAAGATGTCCCTGATCCAAGCTATGGTCCTTTGAATCCTCAGCTGGGCATTGAATACACTGAAGAAGTATCCATGTATTTAAATTATGACGCTGGTGAAGGGTATTGAAAGTGCCACAGACTGCCAAGAGAACAAAGAAGATCTGTCTTGCAAGAATTGTTGCCGACATACTCCTTGGAAGCAAGGATGGCAAGACTTTACCTCAAGTGTTTTGGACATGTTTCCAGGTGAGATACGTCTCTGGAAAAGGACATCATGCTTGGTAAATTAGAGGGACAGTGAAAAGGGGGAAGACCTTCCATGAGAAGGATTGACAGTGGCTGCAGCAATGAACTCAGACATTTCAACAATTGTGAGGCTGATGCGGGATGGGCAGTGCTTTGTTCTGTGTTATGTCAGGCTGCTATGCTTGGACCCCACACAATGGCACTTAACCATCCCCACCACAAACTTTCACCTAATTCCCCATGAAAAGGTAAAAAATCAAACAAAACCCAGCCTGCATTCTTAGTCGGTTAAGTAAACCAAAATATTAAAGGTAAGGAAAGGCAAGTTATTCATTTTAGGAGAAAAGATATACATATGGAATGAGTAAAAAAGTGCAATAAGCTTCACATGGCATTCGATTAGAATTGGAGACAGTAGGATGGACTCTTAGTATTAGATATCTCTGTAATTATAGATGTAAATGTATCTGATGCATACAACATGATAACTAAAATAGTATTGTTATAAAATTGTAAACCCCTTTTAAAGAAAGAACTAGGAAGAAGTGAAGGTATTGCTTATCAACATCATCTCCATTGAGGCCTATACACTTCTGAGGGAAGAGATTCCATCTCTCTAACGCTTCCTCACTGCACATTCTCTGCTGCCAGCCCCTCTCCTGCATGGAGCATGCCTTCCACAACTCAGGCCAATGTCTGATTCTCACATAATCCTACCAAACATTCTGGCTTTCTCAAGGCTGCTCTGGTTCGGGGAGGGTGCTGGTGGCACAGGAAGAAGCCCTGGAGGCTCTGTTGGGTAATTTGGACTGCTAATTGCAGGGTCAGTGGTCCAAACCCAACAGTTCACACTCTGGAGAAAGATGAAACATTTTCTCCCATGAAGATCTACATCCTCAGAATCCCAAAGGAATTGAGACGAAAACTGCACAATGACAGTGAACAAGTGGTTCAATGGTTTCACCTTCAATGTGTAGACCTTGAGTCAATTCTTGGCCAGTGCACCTCATAAACCATTGGCACCCATCTGTCAGGGGAAGCTTGCATGCTGTTATGATGCCATGCAGGGTCAATGTCCAAACTAAGGCCAGGGAGAAATGCCTGCAGACCAACACCAGAAAGCTATCCAGTGAAATCTCTGTGGATCACAAGATCTAATTTTCAATGCTCATGGAGATGGCCCAGAACGAGAGTGTTTCATTCCATTGCACTTGCTGACTCCATGAGTTGGGGATTCATTGATGGCAGCTAAGAACAGCACAACCTGTTTATGAGTGCTGCAAGTCCTATTCCAAGAAACCCTTAAATCCTAGGCAAGGCAGCGTAGTCAAAGAAGGATCCGTGAAGGCTCAATTTTGTGGTCCAATGAGATGTTCAGAACGACCTATGGGACCTGCAGATGTGACTTAAGCTTGCTCAGCACTCTTCCTTGATCTATCCTGTTTCCCCCTGTCCATCCTGAAAGCACCTTCCCCACGCACTGTTTCCATAAGAACGTGCATCTCAGGGTCTGTTTCTAGTGAACTTAACTTATGACATGGCCTAGCCAGAAAGATGGCAATTCTAAAAATTTAAGGTAGTGAGGGTTTAAGACAAGGACCATAAAAGAGTGAGGAAAGAGGACACGCAATTAACTGGAGTGCAACCCAGAGATTAGTGACAAAGGAAATGGCTACCCCTCCAAGCTGGGGCACAAAAGGAAGGGGCCTGTGGGAGCAGTTGGCCAAAGAAGTTAAAATCACACAGGGGGTTATATCTGAGCTGAAAGTTCCAGGGTAGTTGAAACAGAAAGGGAGGGAGGAAAACATGTTGTATTCCTTTACTCCAAAACTTTCCCACTCACCCGCTAGTGAACAGTTAGACCCTGGCAGGGGTCAGCTTTCAAGACTCGGGCAAACTCTCCTCTCTGCCCCTACCTTCCTTTGACACAGAGCAGAGGAGTGGATTTGTGAAGTGTGGTCCAGTACCTGTGAGTGTTTTCTTACAGGTGACCTTCACTGCGCCCTCTGAATCAGCCTTCCAATTCATTTACTGGAATCTACTCTTTTGTTAGCTTGTTTCAATAAAATACTGTTTATAGGCAATTTGCTTCCTTATACTTGCTGGTGATTTGAGACGTCTCCTGTCTAACTGTCTTGCATAGTGTACATTTTATTTAAGACATGATGACTGTTCCTCCATGTATTACACGTCTCTCACTGCCATCAAGTCCATTCGGACCCGCAGCAACCCTCCAGGATAGGACAGAACTGCCCCTGTGGGTTTGTAGCTCTTTACAAGAGTAGAATTCTGTCTTTCTTCTGTGGAGTGGCTGATGGTTTTGAACTGCTGACTTTGTGGTTAGCAACCACTCATGCAATCACTATGCCATCAGGACTTCTACCTACTTCGGAGGTGTACATGTAGGTGTGCATGAGTGTCAACCTGATTTTTGAACAATAAACTTAAATTTTAGCAGTCAAATAGAGCACTCCTCAATTCAACAAAACAAAGTCAAGGAAAACAAAACAAAAACACCCTGTCCTTAAGAAGTCTTCAAAGAAAATGGATCATTTCCTCCAGTGAATGCTCTTCTTTATAGAAAGTTTCTTCTCTTGCATGTATCTGTGGGATATGGGGCCTTTTTCCATTTCCACTTAGCATATGAAACCAACAATATCCTTATTTGAATTATTTTCTACCAGTGCTCAAGTGAGACATGAAATATGAATGCATGCCTCTGTGTATTTTTAAACTTGGCCCAGCTTTATAATCAAGTTAATTAAACCACACTAAGTATTGAGGAATATTTCTCACTTGCAGAACTTCGTGCAAAATCTCTGTGTATTCGTGAGTATGTGAGATGCCATGTGTATGTGTGTGTATCTGTTCATGCTGTCTGGTTGATGGTACTTCTGTGTCTATGGTTTGAAGAAGAGAAGGGTAACTCTTAACTCTCAAGAGAAAGGTAAACTAATTTGAGGAGATCACTGGCAGTGTGGACCAGTGGTAAAACCCTGGCTGAGAATCAGACATAAAATCACAGAAAGAAAACTGCAGCAATAAAGCCCAAACCATTGCCATCTCACTCACTCTACTGGCACTGAGTGGGTGTGACTCATAGCCACCCTCCAGGTCAGGGCAGAACTATCCCCTGTGGGTTTTTGAGACGGTGCCTTTGGGAGTAGAAAGCCCAGTCTTTCTCCCTAGAATAACTGGTGGTTTCAAACTGCTGATCTTGCTGATTGTGCAGCTCAACTAGGTCACAAGGGCTCCATAGTCTTCCAATTCACAGTGACATAGCTGTTCAAATTCAGAGGCCAGATCTTTAGAGTTAACTGACCTTGAGGAATTGTTTAACTCAGAGGTGTTTTGGAAGAAAGTCTAGGCAATCTCATCCCAAACAATGAGCTATTGAAAATCATGGGAGCAGGCAAGGTTCTTTTCTGGCACAAAGGAATTCGAAGGAACTGACTGCCAACTTCACAAAACCACGGTTATCACAAAGATGCTTCCATTTCCTTTAGTCCAGACTGTGGAGGAGGGTTTGTGGACCTCATCACTGTTACTTCTCACCTTAAAAGGGGTATTTCCTTTCCCCCCGGAACACTATGAGTTCTCTGGCTACTCTTTTCAGAACCTTCTGAACCCAAATCAATCCACACTGAGAGAAACAAGTGGGAAAAGATACGTGCTCCTTTGTTCATAAAAATTGCCAAGGTTTTTTAATTTTAATTAAATGAGAATGGGTACCATCACCTATCTATCCTCTTTTTAATTTCCTATGTTCAATTTGATTAAGATGTGTTTCTTAAAGATATGTGCTATCTGGATCTGGTTGTATAAAAAGTTTAATATCTTCCCCCCTTTTATTGGACTAGTAAGGCATTTGACATTAAAAATAATAGCTTTGAATTTTCCTGTTGCTGTCTGCACTCAGTAGGGGAAATATTAAGAATAGATGGGAAAATTCATTTCGTTCTTTCTCTGAAGAGTCCTTTCAAAACATTATGCTTAAAACATGATCTACTCTATAATCCACAGATGCACAAAATAAATAAAATAGTATGATAACATAAATTCCTAAGTGTCTAATCCAGGAAATGAATGTCTGTGAAAGAATTATAACTACTAATCTTTTAAAAAGTCACTAAAAACTTTTTTCTTCCCTGTGTGTTAAACTGACGTGAGCGTGTGAACTGAATATCAAGGAAGAGTCATTAGGATGGACTACAAGGAAACGATGTTTTCTTTTATGGCGACCTCCTTAAGTTCGGTTGAGTTGATCCCATCTTACTGGAGTAGAACGATGGTTTTCAATCGTCTATCTTGCGGGGCAGGTCTTGGGAGGAGCTCAGGTGGTATGGTCAGCACCACATTGAGCTGCTAACCACAAGGTCATTCGATGGAAACCACCAGCAGCTGCTCCATGGCAGAAAGACGAGACTTGCTCTTCATTAAGAGTGGCAGTCTCAGGATCACACAGGGCCGGGGCTGTCTGCCTTACAGGGTCACTATGAGATGGCGTGCACTTGGTGGCAAAAAGTTTAGCTTTTGAGTTTTGTGGGGTGGAGAGGACCATCAGGTCTTTCTACCGGGGTCCTTACGGAGAAATTTGAACTGCCAATTCTTTAGTTAACAGCTGAATGTGTCAATGTGTGCACTGCCCAGGGAACATATTTTACTATGAAACCCTGCTAAATATTCCCCACTTCTGACTGTGTCATATACTCTACCCCAAACCCTGGGTCTGAACAGAACTTCCCATATGTCAACACTATTGTCAGGAAGAAAAGTAGACAGACAGAGGGCCCTTTATAAAAACAAACCTGTGTCCGGATGAGACTCCCAGTCCTGGGGGAGTCCTGTGAAGGCCAGTTGTCAAGTAAAATCCATCATGGGGGTGGAGTTCCAACAGGAAGTACAGTATGCAGGTTTCACTCTGTTCTCAAGTTTCTCTGTCTTGGCTCCATAATGGATGGCTTGATGACTCTAAAGGGGGAGGACACTGGCTAGAATCATGTCCCCTGAACTCAAGGCTTATTTTCTCTAGTGCAAATTCCACATGGACATACCTTTATCATTTTCTTTTTTTGTAGTGATCCTCTGAGATCATCCCCAGTGATTCTCCATTTCCTGATATTAATAAACCCAGTGCGGTCACCTTCCACATTTGCAGAATAGTCTGTGTGATGAATAAAATAGGCTGAAGTGCTGGAAAACCACTTCTGAACAGACTGATGGAGCTTCCTGTCCCAGGGGCTTTCTCACTTTGAATTCACCTATTCTGAGCGAAGCCAACAGTCATGTGGTGAGTTGCCCTTAGGGTGACTCTTGCAGCAGGGACCTCTGGTCTCTTACCCAAAACTATGTGAGTGAACTCGGAAGTAGATCATCCAACCATAGACAAACCTTCACCCAAGTGAAGCCCTAGCCGATATCTCAACTGTAACCCAACGCTGGACTCCTTAGCTAAACTGCTCCTGACTTCATGACTCAAACTTGTATGAAAAAACATCCAAAGGTTATTTCAAGATGCTAAGTTTTGGGGGTAATTTGATACCCAGAAATAGAGAACTAATATAAGGTTCTCCATTGCTCCAAGGTAAAATAAAATCCCCCCCAAAAACATCCCTACCATGAAGTCCATGCTGACCTGGAGCAACTCCGCCTGGGTTTCTGAGACTGTGAGTCTTATGTAGGTAGAAAACCCAGTCGTTCATTGATGGAGCTTCTGGTGGTTTGGAACTGCCCAGTGTAGCAGATCACCGTTCAAGGGATAGCACTGCAGTAACCAGGGCTTCCATTACACAACAGACACAAAACAACAACACTTCCCTAGATTTAAATGCTCTAGTGAGTTCATACATTTAAAATGACAGGGAGGCAACATTCAATAAACAGTGGCTACTGTTGCTATGAAGGGGCCCTGGTGTTGCAGTGTTGAAACACTCAGCTGCTAACCAAAAGGCAGGTGGCTCAAACCTACAAGCTGCTTGAGAGAGAGAGAGAGAGAGAGAGAGAGAGAGAGAGAGAGAGAGAGAGAGAGAGAGAGAGAGAGAGAGGTGCCTTTGGGCTTCTGTAAAGATTTATAGCCCTGGGGACCCCTTGCAACAGTGCTACATGGTCCCCCAGAGCTGCTGTGAGTCACAGTTGACTCAATGACAATGGGTTCGTCTTCATTGTTAGAACTGTTCCTAGTTTGCACCCTGGAGTTGGCCAGTTGATAGTTGTTCTTACATAACAGTTTACAGCAGAATCTTTGGCGATATTCTTGTCTGGAGCTGCTATATGTCCACCTTGCCATTGAGAAAACATTCTCCTTTTGTGCACTCTTTTTTCTGGTTTGGTCTTGACCTGTGCTTCCAAATAGTTTTCATGGAGAATGCTTATCTTCCTGTGTCTTGGATAGTGGATTAAATCACGTCTGGAAAACCAGCAGTAAGAACAAGGACGATGCTTTGAACTGAACTTTTGTATTAATTTTTTCTTAGCAAGAGGAGATAGAGAATAGCCTGGATATAAAAGTGTAAGGATTTTGGATGGGGTCAAGGGAATGAATTTATTTATTAAAATAAGACTATTCATATATCCCCCCCCCATTTTATATATATGAGAAGACTTGAAAAAGGGCTTGAGACTGTATATATGTACGACTGAGGAAATGCTATGGTGCCATCTCAAATAACTGGAAAAGAAATGCCTCATGATCCAGCAGTCCCTTTGCTGGGTATATACTCTAAGGATGTAAAAGTCATAGCATGAACAGACATATGCACACCCATGATCACCACAGCCATGTGCAAAATAGCCAGAAGAAGGGAAAACTAAATGTCCATCCATGGATGGATGGAGCAAGAAACTTTGATACACACACATCTCACTAATAACCGATGATGCCTCATGATACGGATGGTTGAGGAGAACATTATGTTACGTTAGTCACAAAAGGACAAATATTGTACGAGACTACTGTTACACGGGAGGAAAATCCCCCACGATTTATATCTGAACTGAATAAACTGTAGGGACTACCAAGAGGTTGAGGAGAGGGCACAGGAAGGAAGATGCAGCAATAGGCAAGAAGGTATCAATGTGGATTAAGGGAAAAACAATAATCTACATGAGGGAGAAGGGGACTCAAAAGAGGATGTAGGGTAGACTATTGGGGGCTTGAAAAGTAGTTTAAAATGTTGAATACAAAGTTGTTGGTCTGAAATGTGAAACCTCCACCTAATTCACAGTAATTTTTTTAATTCATGGAAAGATGGGGTACCAAGATAACAGATAACAGAATTTTCCATGAACTCTTTGAATGTGAAGCAGAGTTTTTGTAGTATTGGTTTTTATTTTTCTCTTGGAGAAGGAAAACATAACTAATCATGAACAGAGAGTCAATCCTGCTCTTTTGGGAATGAATAGTTTCCTGGTTCTAGTTAATGGCTCCAGGCATTTGAGGGAAGGAAAATGACACCTACCTCCTTGGCCAGTGTGGGAGAACAAATTTTGGCAATCATTGAGGGAAACAGGTATCTCTTGCAGATGTTGCCAAGGGTTCTCTCTGGCTCCTTTAGCACTCACAGCTATGTGTACTAAGTCAAATGTAATAAAGACTATAGTCAATAATTGCCTTTTCTGTGGGGTGAATGGATATGCAAAATAACTTTTTTCACAGTGGTGTAAACTGAAGCACTGAACCAGGAAGCCCTTTATTTCAGGAGAGATAAAAGTGGTCTCACAGCTTTAAGGGATGTGTTAGTCTGGGCAAACCAGAGAAACAAATTCATAAACACACATATGTGTATAAGGGAGAGATTTATATCCTACAGGAATGGAACATTGAGAAAGCATCCCAACCCAGTCCAGTCCAAGTCCATAAGCCCAACATTAGGCCACATGCCCAACACCAGTCTACAAAGTTCGACTGAGATTCATGAGGCACCTCCAATGATGCAAGAACAATCACAGGCCCGTGGGTGCAGAGTCTTGTGTGTCCAGTTGTGGTAGAAGCATCTCAGTGCTGGCAGGGGTTTCTCTGTGGTTTCTCAAGCATCTCAGCACATGCAGGGGTCTCCATATGGCTTCTCCAGCCCCAGAGGTCTAGTTCTATTAGGGATAGCCCACATGCCTTCTCCTCTGGTTCCTCTAGGATAATGTGATCAGACGTCATGATTTTGGCAGGACAGTCCCAATTTTAAACAATTTGCCCCACAGCATTTTTTTTAAAAGTCCCTATTTTTGGAAAGAAGGCATGACAAGCTAGGGAATGGCAGGAGAATGGGAAGGGAATATACTCCCTCTACCCCCCACTGTCCCGGTGAATGGTGGCCTGCTTTACCAGTGTTAAAATCTGGTCACTTTATTAGGTTCCAGCAGGACTCAGGATCTATCAGCATGTTGTCTTGTCAGTAGAGTGTCTCCCAAGGACTGAGTCTATGGTCTCTCATCTCCATGGGGGAAATATCGCGAGATTTCCCAAAATTCTCAGAGAAAACCATGCCCACACAGAGGTCCCACTGGCTGTCCCCGGACTGACAGGCTAGACTCTACCCCTATACTACCAATCATGAAATTGATACGCATGCATGACTGCCACAAGGGAAACTTTCTCTCAGTTGACTCTGGTGAAAGGTCCTCCCTTCTTTTCAACTTTGGTCTCTTGATTCCCTGGAGATCTCATGGAACACAGTATCTACTGCCTGCTCCCCACCGCCCCCCCCTCACCCCGCCTCCCGTAACATGTCACACTAGGAGTCGATTAGACTTCATTGTTATCCATGCTGGTTTTTATAATCAATGTATGAGGCACATGACAAACATCATGGATTGCAGCAATGTTGTCGTAAGATGCAATTGAGCTGAGTTTCAACCCATAGCAGGTCAGTGTAGCAGAGTAGAAGTGCCTGATAAGATTTCATAGGCTGAATCTTTTCCAGAGTCTACTTCCAGATCTTCTTTCCTAAGGAGACCCTGAGTGGGATTGAAACAGCAACTCTTCAATTAGTTCTACTAACTGTTAACTCTATTAACTAATACTCCTCATAGATTCTCATAATTGTTTCTATGCTTGAGTCCATTGTTGCAGTTGTGGTATCAATGCATTTCCTTTAGGGCTCTCCTCGTTTTTCTTGCCTTTCCACTTGACCAAGCATGCTGTTTTCCTCCAAAGTATGTAAGATTGAGTCCCATCACCATCATTGCCTCTAAGGAGCACTCTGATGCTACTTCTTTCAAGACAGTTCAATTAGTCCTTTTAACAGTCCATGGTACTTTCTTTTTTTTATTAATCATTCTATTGGGGGCTCATACATCTTTATCGCAATCCACACATCCATAAATCATATGTATACAATATTTGTACATTTGTTGCCATCATCATTCTCAAAGCATTTTCTTTATACTTAAGCCCTTGGCATCAGCTCCTCCTGTTTCCACACCCCCCACCCCCACCTCCCTCATGAGTCCTTGATAATTTACAAATCGTTATTATTTTGTCCACTCTCTCCTTTAGCTCACTGCCCTGTTGCCTGTACCCTGGGGAGGAGGTTATATAAGCAGATCTTTATAATCGGTTCCCCCTTTCTACTCCACCTTCCCTCCACACCATTCTCCCCACTGGTCCTAAAGGGACCATCTGTTATGGATTCCTCATGTCTCTGGTTTCTGTCTCTACTAGTGTACATCCTCTGGTCTAACAGGTTTCATAAGGTAGAATTCAGATGATAATAGTGGGGGGCGGGGAAAGCATTTAAGAGCTAGAGGAAAGTTGCTTATCTCATTGCTACCCTGTACCCTGCCTGGCTTGTCTCCTCCCTGCAACCCTTCTGCAAACGGGTGTCACTTCCCCTGCAGATGGACTTTTGGTTCCCAATCTACTTTCAATAGTCTTCACCAGCACCACAACTCAAAAGCATGCGTTATTCACCAGTCTTCCTTTTTCAATGCTCAATTTTCATGTGCATAGTAGAAAATTGCAAATGCCATGTCTTTGGTTAGGCAAACTTTAGTCCTCAAGGTAATATCCTTACTTTTCAATCCACTTCAATTCATCTTTTGACATTTTTACTGCTGCTTCCATGAACATTTTTTTTCATAAACATTACAGATCCAAGAAAGATAAAATCCTGATTGCATCACCCTTTTCTCTACATGTGCTGATGTTTTCTATGGATCGAGTTGTGAGACTTTTGGTGTTTTGTACATTGAGTTGTAGTCCACACTGAAGGCTGCAATTCTTGATCTTCATCAGCAAGTGTTTCGCTTCTTCCCACTTTCCACAAGCCAGGTTGTGCCACCTGTATATGATGGGTTGTTAAAAAGTCTTTCTCCAATTCTGATGCCATATTCTTCCTCATATTCTGATGCCAAATTCTCTGATGATTTTTCTCAGCATATAGATTGAATACCTATGGTAAGAGAATATAACCTTGTCACACACCTTTTCTGATTTTAAGTCATGCATTCTTCCCTTTTTCTGCTCTCAAAATTGATCCATGTAGCAGTCCCACATAAGCATATAAAAATGTTCAGAATTCACATTCTTTTCAAAGTTATCTATCGTTTATTATGATCCACATAGTCAAATGCCGTTGTATGTGCAATAAAGCACAAGTAAATATTTTTCTAGTATTCTCTCTTTTGAACCAAGATCTATCTGGTGTCAGGAATGGTATTCCTATCTTCCAAATCTTTGAGTGCTACATATGCTCTAGAATATTCTATAGGGGAAAGAAAGTAGGAGATTTATTTAGAGTACACCTAGAGTAATGGGATTCGAAATAGTAAACTAAGGGCAGCATAGTCCTTTAACCCTTGCTTGAGTTTGATTGCTTGTTCCCTGAAGAGAATCCGTTGTGGTCTTTTTGTTTGTTTGTGTTTTGTTTTGGGGCACCATTGCCCTCTGGTGGTCGTGTGAGCTACTCAGCTTTGCTCCTGGAGAGCTGCTGCTGGATTTGAACCACCAAGCCAATGGGCCACAGTCCTGCACTCAACCACTACGCCACCGGGGCTCAGCCCAACTCAGTTGTGTTTTAGTTCAGCCTTAGAATCCCAGTTTTTTTCTCTTTCTCAGAGTTCCTGCCCAGTCATTAGTTGGGAGATGTCTGCCCTAAGACTTAGGGAAAACTTTGATGTGTAGCATGCACTTTCCACTTGTAGAAAATAGAGTAGAGTAAATCTAATCATTCCTAAATCATACTATAATATAGTATATTGATCTGCTAACTAAAAGTTGAGAGCTGTTTCAGTAACAGTGTCCAACCTCTTGTCCTATTGACTATCAATCAATTCCCAGTTCACCGCAGTTAATAAATATTCACATTTAACACAGTGTGCTGCACTTTTCAAAGCATGCTTGCATGTATTATGATGCTGATTTTTCACATCTCTGTACATATAGCTGTGTCAATACACTAGGGTTTTCCTGGAAAGCTCTCTGGTGTTGTGATGCTTCATTTCAAGGCAGTCTCAAGGGATTTGGGGATTAAAATGACCTTGGAAGCAGGTAAATACTCTGGAGAAAAGGATGCAAACTGCTGCCTCCAGTGATGCCTAGTCACACTAAGCTCAGGGATATTATACTCTATAAAATAACTAGAAGAGCTGAAAATTGATAAGCAAATATATGATTCCTTCTAATAAGTAAAATCATATTGGAGATTACAGGTAAGGTGGGATACTCCACTTAAAAATCATTTTATTGGGGTCTTGTACAACTCTTACCACAATCCATTCATGTATCCATTGCACAAGCACTGTGTTACACAGGGTTCTCTAGAGAAAAAACACATCCCGAGACACTAATAATTTTACATATTTATATAGATATAAAGCTATCTACCAATTAATCTACAGAGCAATTCTAATGGCTTGTTACAACTCACTTCCGTGAAACAGCTAATACATTGGCAGTCCTTCAAGTCTTGAGGGCCACCAGCTAGTACTCTGAAGAGCATTTCAGGCTACCACAGGTAGCAAACAGCAAGACAGGTCACCAACAGTCAGCCAGATGACAGGGTCTGACAATCCCCCGCTCAAAGGATGCATATTCCAGGAGCATGGTGAAGCAGGTCTTGAAAGAACATCAATTTACAGCGACACGGAAAAGGTGTCCCATAGGTAGTGCAGCTTGCAAATTGAGGCAAAGAACAAGTGGGGCAGCCAACTGCACATTGATCCAAAGATCCAAGAGTAATAGAGAGAAAGGCAAGGCTCACCGATCCATTTATATCTCTGCCCTGCAATTAATCTCACGTGTCGATTGACCATGTTGTCACAAAGAAGCCGACCTATTTTCATTGGCCATGTTGGCACAACAAACCTACCTCTCACACCTTGTTCATTTATAATTTGTCATTCTTTTTTCATGTGTTTCACTGACCACCCACTTTTCTGTTGTCCTTGCTCCTTGGAAGGGACAATATGCAGATAATTGTGATTGGCCTCCCTTTCCCCCCCCACCTTTCCCTTATCCTTCCGATATCGCTACTTTCAATATCAGGTGTTTATTTGTCCTGAATTCCCTGTGTTTCCAGCTCTTCTCTGTACCTGTGCATATGCTCTGATCTAGCCAGATTTGTAATGTAGACTGAGGACATGACCATGGGTGGAGTGAGGAGCATTAAAGAACTAGAGGAAAGTTGTGTGTTTTGTCGGTACTGTACTGCACCCTGACTGGCTCATCTCTTCCTTGTGGCCATTCTGTAAGGAGGTGTCCAACTGTCTACAAATGAGTTTTGGGTCTCCACTCCACACTCACCCTCATTCATAATGATATATATTTTTTTGTTCTAGGTCTTTGATGCCTGACATCTGATCCCATAGACACCTCATGATCACACAGGCTGGTGTGTTTCTTCCATATAAGTTTTGTTGCTTTCTTACTAGGTGGTCTCTTGTTTAACTTCAAGCCTTTAAGACTACAGATGCCATATCTCTTGACAGACGGCCATCATAAGTTTTCTTCACCACATTTGCTTATGCACATATTTGTCTTCAGTTATCATGGTCAGGAAGGTGAGCATCATGGAATACCGAGTTATTAGAAAAAAGTGTTCTTGTGTTGAGGGAGTACTTAAGTAGAGGTCTACTCTCTGCTACTTTAATACTTAACATATAAATATAAGCATATAGATCTATCTCCTATCCTTATAGGATATTACATATTTTTTGGTTTTTTTGGCATCACTGCCCTCTGGTGGTGGGAGTAGGAGGCCCAGTCTTTGCTCCTGTGGAGCCACTGCTGGAATTAAACCTCTATCCCAGTGGGCCACAGTCCCACGCACAACCACTATGCCACTTGGGCTAAGCCCCAGAATATTACATTTTAATAGCAAGCCTTTAGTTGTTAGTTCTGGTCTCAGGAGTTTACACGTCATTATCTCTGGAAACAGCTCACTGTTCTGAAATCAGAGAAATGTCAATTTAATTTTTGTTTTGTTTTGTTTTTTGGGCATCACTGCCTCTGGTGGTCGTGGACGCTAGCCAGTGCTGCTCCTGAGAGCCGCCTCTGGATTTGAACTGCCAAGCCCACGGGCCGCAGTCCTGCACTCAACCACTTACACCACCCCGGAACTCAGCGCTTTTTTTTTTTTTTTGGTCAATTTGGTTTTATACAGTTTACATAGTCTAAAATGTTTCTTTTATACTATGACAACACAGGTAAAGTAAAGGAGTGACAGCAGCTGAATGTACAGTGTTAATCTGTGAAAGTTCATTTTTTAGTTGAAAAGAATATGGATATCTCTTGATATTAAAATGCCAGATCAGTGATTAATCTTCAAACATGGTGCAGGCCAAATGAAACATGTCTGTAGGCAGGATCCAGCTGAGGGGACATTCATTTGATATTTTTGCTATGCCCAGTTTTTGTATGACTTGACCTAATATATTTAACAATTAAAGGCCTGGTGTTCTGATACTTTCTTCTGGAACTTCTGCGGGATGGTTTTCAGAGCGATTCTCTTCTGAGCCTTCATGATGATGTTCCTCTTCTCCCGTTGGCCTATCAGGGATGTTGATTTTCCTGTACTCTGCTTGGTCTCTACTTAAGTGATTGTCAAGCTATTTTTGTGAATTCTGATATCTATTTGATTATCAGTTGTATCTTTCTTTCTTTTTTCCATATAGTAAAATCATGAACTGTCAAGCACTCTGCAGTGCACAAAATGCAAATACCTGGTTTGCTGATTATCAAAAAGTGAATATCTGTGTTAAGTCTGGCTTGATAAACAGAATGCTGTCAGAACCCTAGTACCCTCTTCTGCCTCGTTCCAATCACCATTCTCTTCCTCGTCTTCAAAGAGGCTTCTAACAGCACGGATTAGGGTTTTTGTACTAGAAGAAATCATGTAATTGCTATTGACTTCCTTCCAGCCGAGAGCAGCCATACAGGATAGAGTACAACTGTCCTTGTGTGTTTTTATGGCTGTAAATCTTTATGAGAACAGAAAGTCACACCTTTCTTTTGTGAAGCAACTGTTTTGTTGACCTTGATGTTAGTAGCTCAACTTATCACCCCTTATGCTACCAGGGCCCCTTCCATGTTCCTATGTGTAGCTGTAGTCTGTTGATTTAATTGGTAGAGAGACGTACTATCCCTTGTGGAGTTACTAGACAGCTGTGACTGTTGAGCACTTGACAGATGGCTGGTCTGTCTTGGGATGTGCTATCAGTATAAAGTATATGCCGGGTTCTAAAGATTTAGTTATAAAAAGTGTGAAGTGCCTCATTATTAATTTTTAACACAGTCTACATGTTGAAATCCTATCTTAAATATATTAGATCTATCCTAAGGTTATGTTTGGGGCTGTCAACCACTAGATCAGCAGTTGAAAACCACCAACTGCTCCTCAGAGAAAGGCTTTCTACTCCCATAAAGGCTTACCACCTCAGAAACTCACAGGGGCAGATTTCCCCTGTGCTATGGAGTCTTGATGAGTCCGAATCATTCAATGGCAGTGAGCTTTTGTTTTGTTTTTAGGAGCCCTAGCCGAGTAAGGGTTAAGTGCCTGACCGGAACGCTAATGAAAAGGTTGACCGTTTCAAATGTACGCAGCCCCTGCCTAGGGGAAAGATCTGTTCCCCCAACTATGATAGCCTAGAAAATCCTATGGAGCAGTTCACACGATGGCTCTGTGAGTTGAAAATCAATTCCACACTTTCAATCAACATATCAACAACAATACTTACGTTTCAACTTTGATATAGCTAATGTGAGGGTAAGAAACAGGCAAGTGCTCTATGGACAGCTTAAAGGATAAGCTCATCTGGGTTGGAAAGAGTCAGGCCAGAGTGCTCTTTAGAGGCAAGGATGGAAACCTTTCTCTTACATAATTTGGATCTATTGTTAGGAGAGATCAGTCCATGGAGAAGGACATCATGTTGGATAAGGTGAAAGAGTGGCAAAAAAAAGGAAGGCCCTCAACAAGATGGGCTGACATAGGGACTCCATCGATGGGCTCAAGAATAGGGGAAATTGTGAGGATGGTGCAGGACTGTGCAGTGTTTCATTCTTCTGTGCAGAGGGCCACTGTGGCTCAGAGGTGACTCAGTGGTGCCTACTAACAACTAAAGCTCATAGGAACCATAGTAGTTACATAGTCTGGTGTCAATTTGGGATTTGAGAGGACTATGAGTGACTTGAGTGGCGTCATGGCCTGTCTATAAAGATATAACCTTTGAGGCCTCCGTGTAAGAATGACTTTCTCCTGAGAATACTGGGAACCTGTATTTCCTCCTCAGAGGTGGGAGAAACTTTTCTCTCTCAGTTCACCACCCCTTCCCCCACGCCCGGAGATGCTCTATTGACAAGATACATGGCACAACTCTGATAGATCCCATGCTTTGGGAACTGGAGGAGCCATTTGGAGATCGCTGCCAGTGCTGAGATGCCTAAAACACCACTGGATCCACACAACTTTGCACCCACTGGTTTGCACCCACTGGCCTGGAATCTTCCTGAATTTGACATCATTGCATATGTTTCAGGAGTCTGAAGAGGAATTTATAGGTTGGTATCAGACATATAGGCTAATATCAGACTTATGGACTTGATCTGGACTGGGCTAGGATGTTTTCTCAATATTTGACTGCTCTTGCATATGAAATTATTTCTTACACACATATGTGTGTTTATCAATTTGCTTCTCTAGTCTACCCAGACTGACACAGGAATTTTTATTAAACAAACATATCAATATGTAAAGCTGTTGTTCTCTAGGTCTGTACACTTCTGAAGGCAGTGTTTTTATCTAAGATCTCCCCCAGCCAAAGGAGTCTTAAGTCTTCAAATTATCCTAGGCCCAAACCGCAGTTTGGGCAGTCTCAAATGACTCAAATTGTGTTCCTTTTAATGTTCTTTGAGTGTGGGAAGATGGAGTAAAATTGTCTGTGAAATTTTCATAGTCCAGCCTTTCCTATGAATGAACTATGTCATGAATGAGCAGATGGTGATGGAAAAAAATTTGGAAGAACTTTTTTTTTTGACATTTTCTTCACTAATGCAGTCTCTAATTTTATCCAAACTTCTTAAAAATAACCCCCAGTGATCATTCTGGCTGTTTTGAAAAAATCTATCATGGTTATCCCTTGGTTCCTGCCCCCAACCCTCCCCGCCCCCAAAAGTTGGCAAAGCCTTGAGAGTTGACTTCTCTGGTTTGAACTTAACAGGCTCAACAGATCCCCTTGGAAGCCACTGCTGGGTTGATCTGGTTGACTGAAACTCCTCTAACATCACTAAGACAAATGAATGACTGAGAAAAATTGTCTGCCACGACCCACTGATCACAGAGACATGTTTAAACACAATTTGTTTGGAACAAACCTCGGCATGAATAAAGTGAAACTCTACCTTAAATATAATCATTTCATAGTGTACACTATAGATATTATGTTGTAGCACATATTATAAGCTATACATTATTCATTACAGATGTCATGAAACATCTACAGATATGTATTATGTGTATGCATACATTGTGTAAGGCATATGGGTGGTGTAGATTTTTTGTGATAAGCTACTAACCTAAAGGTTGGTGGTTCAAAACTGCCTAATGGGTCAATAGAAGAAAAAGTCTGGTAATCCACTTGTCTCAGGACAACCAAGGCAACCCAGGGAGGAGCGGTTCTGCTCTGTGATCCCTGGGGTGTCTGAGAGTGGAATGGACTCAGCATGAAATGCCAACAGCATTTCTGTTGTTCAGCATTGTTGGTTGATCCTAATCATTGCTACCGGCAGGGATTGTCCATCTGACGAAGGATGGGTAGCTAGAAATTATGTCCATACCTCATTCTACTTCTTTGAGGCAGCCCTTTATTCACTCTATGGCTCAAATACGTGTTTTGAAGATTTAAAAAATTGCTAGTGTTGCTACAAAGCGTAGTTCTTAGTGACATATACATTTCTGTAGAGATGGGGAATCGGTAAGGCTTAGGGTTTACATGTTTTCTACTTTGATAAAGAATTCTGCAGAGTTGCCCAAATGATTCTCCCAATTTGCATACCAATCAGCTCTCTATGAGTGTCCCTGCTGCTGTACATTGTTCCCAGTGCTTACTATTTTCAGTATTTTTAATTTCATCCATTCAGATATATTTTGGTATCTCATTGCGAATTTCATCTGCCTACTTCTAATTATTAATAAGACTGAGTCTCTTGCCATATGTTCCTTAGCTGTGCGGATATGTGAGAGGGAAGAATGCTCCCCCGGACAGAGGAGGAACCATCCAGATGGGCAGGTAGCTCCTGTGACATCGCTCTCTGCTTTCTCTGGGCATGCTTGGGCTTTCTCAGCCCCTACTTCCTAAATATTGAACAGCAGGGGGGATGATACGGAAAGAAGCCAGTGTACTCCACAGGGGATGGGTGAGCATGAGTAACTGCCCATTGCCACCTGCTGGGATCATCCTCCCCAAGAATAAACGTTGCCACTGCCAAGCAGCACTACCCCCACCCCTGCTGGGGCCCTCTGTCTCAATTATGACACCTGGCCCTATCTGTCTCTGCTGTCTTGCTCCATCCTTCTCTGTTACAGCAGTATTTCCAATAAAAGCACACTGAATTTCCTTTTTCCTTTACAACTTCTGACAAAGATATTATTCCTCTGACTTTTTCTCACAATGTTTCATTGGTACAGTTCTGTCTCTCTGCCTTTCACTTTTGAAAATAGTAACTTTTATGTTTATTTCTTTATAAAATGCTCACCAAAGGTATAAAATGCCCTCAGGTGTTGAAATGAACTCTCAGAAAAGGAGCCGTAAATGGTATCCTTAGGCCATTTCAGCCACAGACATTTTTTTTTTGACCCAGAGATTGTTTTCTAAGATTATTTGAATTTTTATATCTTCAAGCGGCCCACACAGTCTCCATAGTTCTTACTACTTCCTCTTGTATTTCCCCAGTCCCTACCCTAACCCTTGCCCCAACTCAATGCTATACCTATCTGATCCTGATGTTTGGCAAAATGTCTTATCAGAAATCACCCTTGATTTTGCAATGAGAGACTTTTCTCTTGAATAGACCCAACATAAAACATTCTGTAAGGGGCAGTTGATTCTGTGATTTTCTTTACAAAGAGCCTGGAGAGATATATTGAAGCACTGCCTCTCTCTCTCTCTCTCTCTCTCTCTCTCTCTCTCTCTCTCTCTCTCTCTCCTTCAGCCTGTATCGTCTGCTCACACAGACATGAGTATCCACAGGGAGTAGGGGACATGATGCCATGTCCTGGGAGCAGCCTTTTCTAACCATGTTCCTGACAAAAATACTTTTTTTTGACTCTTCTGACCCTAAGCTCCCAGTTTGTTTTCTGAATGCCGTGTATAAAAGTTATTTTCATTTCTTCCTATTTGCTTATCTGATTCTTCTCAAGGAGGGTGCAAATAGTGGTCTCCTAGGTGCATTGCACAGTTGTGGCAAGAATGAATACTCAGTACATTGTTGTGGAATTAATGGGTGAAAAAGAAAGGAGTTGTGGTTGCTGACAGATCATGTATGTTTTCCTCTTTAATGACCACTGTCTTCTGTTTTAGGTGTCCGTGGTTAGTTGACACTGGGTGTGATAATTAGGCTTTGTGTCAACTGGACTGGGCCTGGACTTTCAGTGCTTTGGCAGGTATTGTCTAGTAATCCACCATGTTTGGATCCACAATAAATTCTAATGGAGACATATGTTCAGAGATCAAACAGTACATTGCATTAGACAAATCTGCACAAGACATCTTCTAAATGTTGCACATAACACAGCTTCAAGAGGGTGCTATATGCTTATTCCTTTTTTTGGTGTATCACAGTGAGGATGGTTGAACCTATATATAGAGAAAGTAGAATTGGGAGTTTGGGGGGGTGTACATTGGGGGCCGGGGGTGGGTGGTAAAGAAGAGACAATGTCAAAGAGTCCATGAATAAAGAGAATGGTTGGGAACTGATTGTGGTAGCAACTGAACAATTCTAACATGATTGGAATATGGAATTTCTTATGGGTAGTAAGTCCCAGTGAATAAAAAAGTTTCAAGGAAGAAATGCATTGAAATATTTAAAAAATAGAGTGTTGCAAAACAGAGGGTTACTTTGAGGATAAAGGTGTGTCCATCCCAAGTCCATCATAAGCATGTGAAAGATGGATAGTGAATAAGAAAGAACCAAGTGTAATCAATGCATTTGAGTGACTGGATGGATGAAGACTATTGAGAGTATTGTGGACTGCCAAATGAACCACAGCAACTCTCTTCAAAGAGGTACAGCTGAGAATGTTCCTTAGAAGCATTCGTCTCATGTACATTGGACATGTTATCAGGAGAAACCAGTCCCTGGGAAGAGGCATGAAAATAGGCATAATAGAGGGACCGTGAAAAATATGAATTGACACAGAAGTTACCATAAAGGCCTCAGACTTAAGAACAACTTTGAGGACAGTACAGGGTCAGACCTTGAACACAGCGTCTGTTGTACAAACCTCAGTTGTCATTAACTGAAACTAGCTAGATGACACGGAACAACAACAATAACAACAACATTGACTTACATGTTACTGACATACTTGCTGATTTAATGAATTACCTGAGGCCAGCGATATTTTATAGGCTTATTGATTTTAGTCACGGGCACTTAAAAAAATCATTTTACTGGGGGTTCTTATAACTCATCACAATCCATAGATCTATCCATTGTATGCCAAGCACATTTGTACATTTTTTGACCTCATCATTCTCAAAACATTTGCTTTCTACTTAAGCCCTTGAGATTAGCTCATGTTTTCCCCTCCCTCCGTGTTCCACCTCCCTCATGAACCCTTGATAATTTATGAATTATTATTATTTTGTCATATTGTATACTTTCTGGTCTCCCTTCACACACTTCCTTGTTGCCTGTACCCCAGGGGGAAAGTTATATTTAGATCTTTATAATCAGTTCCACCTTTCTACTCCACCTCCTCTCTACCCTTGCCGCTAGTCCTCCAGGGATAATCTGTCCTATATACCCCATATTTCTGGATCCCATCTTCTGGTCTAGCTGGATTTATAAGTAGAATGGGGATCATGGTAGTGTAAGGGATGAGGTGGGGGGAAGCATTTAAGAACTAGAGGAAAGTTGTATGTTTCATCTTTGCTGCACTGTACCCTGACTGGCTTGTCTCCTCCTCATGACAGTTCTGTAAGGGAATGTCCAGTTACCTACAGATAAGCTTTGGGTCCCAAATCTATACTCCTTCTCATTTATAATGATATAGTTCTTATTTCTTTGATGCCTGATCCCTGATCCCTTCAACACCTCATGGTCACACAGGTTGGTGTATTTCTTCCATGTGGGCTTTGTTGCTTCTGAGATAGATGGCTGCTTGTTTGTCTTCAACTCTTTAAGACCCCGATGCTATATCTTTTGATAGACGGGCACTGTCAGCTTTCTTCACCACTTTTGCTTATGCACACATTTGTTTTCAGCAATCATGTTGGGAAGGTGAGCATCAAGGAATGACAATTTAATAGAGCAAAGTGTTCTTCCACTAAGGAAGTACTTGAGTGGAGGCTCAATGTCTACCTGCTGCCTTAACACTAACCCTATAAGTATATGTATGATTGCACCTGTTCTGACCCCACTACAACGAGGCAAAACACCAAGGGCATCCAGCAGAGCAGTGGGGGTGGGGAGATAGTGGGGGGTGGGGTGTGTGTGTCAGAACATGGAGGTCCCAAGGAAGTGCCAAAGATAGACTTTGGGGCCAGGGTGTGGCACCCAAACAGACTCAATTAGAGGATACTCCTAGAGGTCAACAAACAGACCTTGAACTATTTACAGGTCTTTTTTTTTTTTTTGTGGACATCACTGCCTCTGGTGGTCATGAGCACTATCCAGCCGCCTCTGGATTTGAACCACCAAGCCCGCAGGCCGCAGTCCCGCAGTCAACCACTTACTCTACCGGGGCTCAGCTCCAGGTCTTTCTTTTTATTATTATTATTTTACTTATTTATATTATTATCTGGACATTTTTTTTTGTTATCATTATTTTGTTTTGTCACTTCATCTTGCTATGCCTTGTTTTCTTTGTGCATATTATCTTCTCTGCAGGCCTATCTCAATAAGATAGGCTGGATGAATTGTCTGGGGGGAGAAAACAATGGGGCTGATGGTTCTGGGGTACATTGGAGAGGGGGATATGGAGGAAAGGAGGTGATGTCGACCAACACAGGAACAATGGGTCGACAAGTGATCCAAAAACAATCATCAAGGGTAATGTAACTGAGATAAAATTACTGAAACCTAAATGAAGAATGAGCATGATAGTGGGACAAGAGGAAAGTAAAAGGAAATAGAAGAAAGAAATAGGGCGCAAAGGGCACTTATAGAGATCTAAATATAGGTGTGTTCATAGGTAAATATTCTTATATATGAAGATGGGGAGAGAGACCTATGTGCATATACTTATAGGATCAGGGACATTTTTAAAACAGCATTATTGTAATACATTTATATACCATATAATATAATTTTCTCACTTGAAGTGTACACTCTGGTGACCTTTTTTTTTATGTTCCTCCAATTGTTTTTGTCCAGAGAACTGTCAGCAAGTCCATTTTAGAACAATTTTGTTACTTCCGAAAGAAACATTGCACCCCTTAGCTGTCTGTCATCTTCCAATCTTTCATCCCCTCATTTCCAACAGTCTTGTTAAGGATGCAACTCATGATGATCAGTGCTCTGAGGTCACAGTGGTCCATAGGACTTTCACTGGATAATTTTCCCGATGTATATCACTAGACCTCTTTTCCTAGTCTGTTTCCAAAGTCTGTAAGTTCAGCTTAAACCAATGCAACATCATGGCAACCCTTCTACCTCCATCAGCAGATGGGTGATGGCTGTGCTGGGGATGCAGTGCCTGGGAATAAAACCCATCCATCCACATGACAGGAGAGAACTCTTCCAGAGAACCATCACTGCCTTCCTCCTCCACTCTAAGCAGTCACCAATCCACTGGTTCCCAAACTTAGTTTCCCTACTTCCTCCTTTTCAGAAACAAAAAATAACCCGCATAGCCCCAGCAGGTAATAGTTTTTTACTATATTCCATCATCCAGAACAACTGCTTTTGCAGTCCCCTTAGATCTCTCCAGCATGCTCACTTTGGAAAACACTAGAAACCTCTTGATGAATTTTCCTCAATCACATAGAAATGCATTCATCCAAATGGAATCATGCAACATGTGGTCCTTTGGTTTATTTCACTTGGCTTAAGTTTTCTATATTGTAGTTCAAGGTAGTAGCTCATTCCTTTTAGTTGCTGAGTACTATTCCGCTGTGTGTGTGAGCCACATTTTAGGGATTCATTCATGAGATGATGGACGGGCTTTGGCCTTTCAGCCAATCATTGTCAAAGGGGATAGGTTGCTATGATTGGCTTATAATAATAGCAATTCCTCCCTGAAGCCTCAGTAAGCTATCTGCAGGACTGTCTCGTATGCTAAGGAATACAATGGACACTGGACAGGCAACCATTTAGTCCACAACAGTGGGTGAACCAACAGATCAATATCATGTCACAGAATGTTTTTCCTTCGTCACAAAATTTAATTGCCTGATTCTCCCTTTTCCCGGTCATTACTATTATTACTTTAACACAGGAGTGCCAATGGTTTATGGCACTAAAACAATCATAAAGCAGCAGATTGGCTAGCAACAGAATAAATCACACCTGTTTTTTTTCTTTGGTTTAATTTCTTCATAAAAGAGCTTTGGTTTTTCAATGGACACTGAGGTGTTTCTCTGGAGAACCACAATAAAAAAATCACCATTCACCTAGGATGTAAACTACTTTCCCAAGGCAGTCTCTTCTTAATTTCCTGTTCCGTCTATTGGAAGGCTCACTGGTGCAAAGCCAATATGAGCGATGCTATATTTCAAACAAATGCTTCTTTGTTCTGGAGGTCTGTGCATTCTTTCCTCCTTCCCACGTAATTAAGCCAGTCAGGGAAAATATCAAATGCTGTTTTGTCCATTTTTATTTCCCCTTTCCTCTCTGATCAAGGTTGGAACATTTTTCTCATCAAGAGTATTTCCAAAGACAACTTTATGTCACAAGCGAGGACACTGTCCACACTTCTTAATCCAATGCAATGGCTTTGGGGAAACAGCATGCGACTTGTAGTTCAAGCAAAAATGTGTAAATGGCTTTATTGAAAATCAATATGCTTTCGTGAAGTGCTGCTCATTTCTAAGTTCTTCACAGATTGTCATTTTGCACCGATGAGAGTAGCAGGAAGGTTTACAGCTGTGTGTCTCAGAATTTTAAGTTGTATTTTCCCTTTCCTACTTTCCCTCATGAGTGTAGGGTTAAAGAATCATTTAAGGACTCATGTTTGTTTCCTTTTAAACAAAAGAAGAAGATGGGTGCCCTTTTATTTATTCATTTTAGTGACAGGTGGGGGAGTGCCATTGTGGTGGGCAGCTGTCACCTGCAGGATAGTTCCATGTGTGGGGTCAAGCATGGGGAAACTTTGGAAGGCTGTCCTAGGCTTCTTAAGGTTTACCACAGAATGCTGTAAAAAAAACACCCCAAAACGCTTCCTTAATCCCAGAATGTGAAAAGGTGAGGCAATGGACTGCTGAGTTCGGTCAGTGTGGGAAGGCAAATGTCTTCTTACCAGAGAAAGAGTGCCTAAATTGGGCTCAGTTCTGATCACGACGATTGGAGCACAGATGCACAAAACACCTACTTTAATTGGTCAGTGGGTCGCTGACAAATTTGCCGTGGAATTTGACCTATCAAAATTTATATGCTAGTTACTGCTAATGTAGCAGTATCTAGGGAAGATCAGGGTCATTTTGAATGACTTCATTTGATTTGTACAGATGACTATGAATTGCAATCCCCCCCCTCGTGCTGAGAAACTAGATATTTTCTCATAAATTCCCGCCAATGCTTTAAAACATTTAACCTTCCTCTTGAGCCTCGAGATGAAATAAATCTGAGTGGTGAGGTATGGATGATGGTAACTGTGTCACAGCAAGGTCTTGATGAAATAGAGCCTATTAAGAGGGGCTGTGAGAGAGCAAAAATTGAGAAGTGTACTTCTGGATCTTTTTTAATGAATCAGTGGCTAAGGAGCACCTTTTCTGGGGTGGGGGTGGGAGCAGATGGGAGAGTGGTGGAGGAGTTTAGTGCCTTGCAAAAACATGATATTAAGTTGCATTTAATTAAATGGGTTGAATTTAAAAGAGGGATGAAATTTAATAAATCATTTTTTGGGTCACTCTTACAGGTCTTATAACAGGTCTTGCAGGTCTCCATACATCAAGTGTCTCAAGAACATTTATACATATGTTGACATCATCATTTTCTTTCTTTTTTATTTTTTTTCTACCATAGTCCTTGGTAACAAATCCTCTTTTTCCCTCCCAATAATTTTAACTTTTGATTAAAAACAAAATGTTTTACTTTTCCATACTTTGTGTAACTAGGGAAATCAGTTCAAGCCCGGGTAGTTGTGTAGTCCACGTTCTTGGCATTAGAACTCACTTTTTCTTTTCCTAAAAATTTTCACCCTGACCAGCTGCCAAATGCAGCTTTGAAGATTTGAGTAGACCCAGAAGCACCTGGGAAGAAAGACCTGGTGATCTACTTCCAAAAAATCAGCCCCTGAAACACCCACGGATCACAATTCTCATCTGACATATGTGCTTGGGTTGTCAGGAGTCAGAGAGGACTCGAATGATACTGACTTCCACTTAATTTATTACCTCCTGTCTTCAGATCCTGTTCTGAGAGCTACACACAATCACAACAAGGCACATCAGATCCCTGGAGAGAGTTCTTACTACAAAGAATTACTAACGTCCCATACTGGAACGTAAATATTGCCTGCTGTACAATTTGATTACTAGTTAATTAGGATTTTGTTTAATTTGATCAGAACCTTTGGAATGAAATCATTTTATATTAAAAAATTACAAAAGGGGATTGTTCCAAGAAAAGATTATTAGTGTGCCAATCAGGTGGTTAGAAAAAAAAAGTGTCATCAAATAAGAAAAGTAATCTTATAAACTAATTGGAAAACAGTCAGAAAGGTGTGCCCATCTGAAATCATCTTCAAAGAATAACTCTGAGGAATTGAGAACTGGTGACACTTTTCCTACTGGTTTTCTGGGCTGGCCTCTTGCAGTACAGATATTTGAAATGAAACAGTCATGAGTCCTTACTTCTCACTGCCAGGGAGTTGAGACCAACTCCAAAGGACGTGAGGTTTTCTAGCGCTTCAAAGATTTACAGCCTCCGAAACCCACAGGAGCAATTCTACTCAGTCCTGTAGGGTTATGAGCTGGAATTGACTTGAGAGCAATGGAGTTTTATAAATTTTATTTTATGTAATTACTGACCATGTAGATTGAATTTTTGTGATAGTTAATAAGATCACCATGATTTTGACTTATTCAATGACATTACCTGTTCACTTCTTTTTGTGCCCATGCTTTTATGTTTATGGGGAAAAGATTCAGGTGATGAGTTAGGTCATTTCTGAAATGCATGAAAACCATTGTTTTCTGGAATATACCCTTGTGCGAAATAGAATCACTCATCTGTTGGTATTTGGGGAAACAGGCAATCCATCACTTTCCTTCTTTTATGTGCTACAGTGTCAGATTGGGGTTATAGTTGATGCCATTCATTTTGGGTATATTAAGGAGGCATCCGTTAGTGAGATTTGCAAGTTGTTTCCTGGAAATTTGTTGCACCTCGGTGGCCTGGCATCGCCAGGTGAGTAATGACAGAAGGATCCAAATCTTGCTCAGGAGATTCAGTCACTTCAGACTCTTATAATGGGACAGTATGTTTGTGAGTGTGCCTTCTGTTTCAATAAAATGTAACTAATTTGAGCCACTTAAATATATGTTAGGTATTATAATGAGGCATTCCATATGGCGGTCTAAAAATAATGATAAATCCTCTATTAACTGAGTATTACACTTGTGTACCTCATCATTGTGATATGTTCAATTTCCTTATGGGACTTCACCCAGGATTAGGCCATTTTGTTTATTCTCTAGGTTTTTTTGTTTGGCTGATTAATTGCGCTCATGAAAAAAAATCTGAGATAACCAATACCAATTGCTGTAGTATAATCCTTAAAGACAATATTCTACATTCTATCTTGGTGAGTAGACCTGGGTTTTGAATACATGTGAGAAGGTATTCAAGGTGTGACTATTAGTGTCTATCTGTCAAGAGGAAAATAGTATGAAAAATGAAGACATGTGAAAATGATTAGTCTAATAGGCTGATGATTATACAAACATCAGTCTTCATGACCCAGATGCCAGTGTACTAGATAAAGATCCAGCTATCATGCCTAACTGTTTTGACCACATTTAAAGGTTCTGGATAGAGTGGGAGAAAAATATGGAACAAAACTAAAAAACAAAAAATAGAGACTTATGGAAGCTCTAAGACTATGGTCTCACATCACCCTTCAGGGAGTCCAGTCTGGAACAGAACTAACTCTGGTGTTAGAATAATCATATGAAGATCAAAAGGTTCACATTTATCTGAGGACAAAGCTCAGAATGATTAGGACAGGAGTAATGGAAACGAGGAGGAGGGAAAGAAGAAGGCATAAAGGGAAGTCAAATACATTGTAGGAATTTGAATCAATAAAATGCAACAAAATGCTTTTGAATTGTATATGGTACAATTGGTATTGTATACAATATGGTATTGTATATGGTAAGCTGGTTTGTTCTGTTTGCGTGCCCAAATAACAATTAGACATTAATTTTAGAAATGCTGGTGGATCAATTTAGTTTTATGTTGATACCATGTGTGTCAGAGGAAAAATAAGACCCCTATGGTTTTTTAAAAAATTTTTTAATTGCTAAATCATTTTATTGGGGGCTCGTACATCACAATCCATACAGACATTTATTGTGCCAAGCACTTTCACATGCCTACTTCCCCCATAATTCTCAAACCATTTGCCTTTCTACCTGAGCCCTTGACATCAGCTTCTCATCTTTTGCACTCCCACCCCGCCCCCACCTCCCCAACCAACCCTTGATATTTTATAAATTATTATTTTGTCATGTCTTACACTGCCCAACATCTCCCCTTTCCCACTCCTCCACTGTCCATCCTCCAGGTAGGAGGTTATATGCAGACCTTTGTAATTGCCTCCTTCTCTGTACCCCACACTCCCTCCACTCTTCTGGTGTCTCCCATCTTGATTCTGATCCTCAGGAGTTTATCTGTCCTGGGTTCCTTGTGTTACTAGTCCTGTCTTTACCAGTGTACCTCTCCCAGTCTAGCTGGATTGTAAGGTAAAATTGGAATCATGATAGTTGGGGGGAGGAAGCCTTTAAGAACTAGAGGAACTAAAGTTGTACATTTCATCGTTACTTCACTGCACCTTGACTGACCCCTCTCCTCTTCGCTGTCCTTCTGTAAGGGCATGTCCAATTGCCTACAAATGGGCCTTGGGTCCCCACCCTATACTCCCTCTCATTCAAAGTGATGTGATTCTTGCTCCTTGGAAGATAAACAAATGGCCATCCTGCTGAGAAGTAGCTAAGCCCACACGGAAAAAACACACCAGCCATGTGGTTACGAGGTACCTAAAGGATCAGATCTCAGGCATTAAACAGGAAAATACCATATCGCTGTGTGCTCACATTCCTGATACAATCACTGAGAACATGTCGGGACATAAGCAAGAGTGAAGAAAGCTGATGGTGCCCGACTATCAAAAGATATAGTGTCTGTGGTCTAAAAGGCTTGAAGATAAACAAGCGGTCATCTAGCTCAGAGCAAGAAAGCCCACATGGAAGAAACACACCAATTTGGGTAACCATAAGGTGTGGAAGGAATAAGGTATCAGGCATCAAAGAACAAAAATCATATCACTGTGTGCCCACCCTCCCAATACGATTGTGGAAGACAATTGGGTGCAGAGGCAAACATGGAGGAGGAAGCAGATAGTACCTAACTACCAAATGATAAAGTGTCCGGGGTCTTAAAGACCAAGAGAAAGGCATTCATAGCACAGGGAGCAGACTTTGAAGACTGACAAGGGTAAGAGGACCAAGGAGGGTAGAGACAGTAACCTCGCCAAGGTAGGGAATGGATGTTAACATTGGTATAGTGTGAGACAGTAACCCATAAAGAGGGAGAAGAGCAGGCGAGCTCATACTCCTTCAATGCGAACTACTTAAAAAGGTGACCAGGTCAAAATGATCTACCAGCTACAAAAATGCAAAATATACATTTTATTTATTTATTTATGACATTTATTCATAAAAGCATTGTGAATTCTTTATAGGTAGAATGTAAGTTTATGTACCATGAATTACCACATGAGTCCATATTGCACAACACAACACAATTAACTATGTACATTTTTTTGACATTACCTGAGTTGACACTGATGACTTGCACCGAATGGAATGCATAGTCAGGATAGTACCTGCTGACAGCCAGCCTCAAGCACACTTCCAAGTGATCATCGGTCATGGTGGAACAGTACTTGGACTTAATGATCTTTATGTGGAAAAAGACTGACTCACGTCAATAAGCAGAACTGAACTGTTCATGCGCTCTGGACTTCAGCTGAATGTGGACTTGTAGGGTCAAAGTCCCTCATTCTGAATGACAATGATACATTTTTGTTTTCTAACGTCGTCCAGCTCCCCCACTCATTTTATTATCCTTTCTTACATTTAAGAGGAAAAAAAAGCAAGGTCTGAAAATTGGTGATAACTTGTCAGTTTTGCTGCACTTTGCGCAGTTGTTTGCGCATGCATTTGACACCTAAGATTGCATCTGATTGGCTGTAGATCAACTAAGTGACAGCTTTGATGATAGGCTTACATCTTTTTTAAATGCCATGTGATCTGCCCACACTACATTTGTATTCGACTAGTAGACAGTGGTCGACCTATTGAGCACCTCTGGAGCAGAGTAATCAAGGAGCTGGTGAGGTATAGACCTTTGGGAATGTTGATTAGTAACTTAAACTGTTGAATACAAAACTGATCACCTGAAATGTAACCGTAACCTAATTTATAATAACAAACAAGCAAAACCTAAAGAGCACAGTTCTACTCTGGGGTCACCAGGGGTTGGAGCAAATGCGAAAATAATGTTTTTTTTTTTCCTTCCTTCCTTCCTTCCTTCCTTCCTTCCTTCCTTCCTTCCTTCCTTCCTAGTTTTTGTTTTGTTATGTTTTGGAGCAGTGGCTTTCCTTTCTCCTCACTCTCCCTCCTCATAACTACTAAAATTTTTTGGTTTCTAAAAAAGATAGGGTTTCTGAGGCAGGACATGTTTACAGGAGCAGATAGCCCCCCTTTCTCCTGTGGATTGACTGATGTGTTTGAACTGCCAACGTTGTGCTGACTAATCCAATATGTACTAATCAGTGTCATAAAAGCATCTCTTAAACAGCGTTTGAGCCACTTCTTTGTGCCTGCAGGAGGCAGCGTGATGCCACGAAACAGTGTGAGTTTGGGCAGGAGAGGACCAGCGTCTTAATGTTAGCTTCCCTGAAGATTTGGCCTCTCAAAGCCTTGGTATTTTATAATGTTGGTATGAAAATGAAGGAGGTAACTTATTGGAAGCACTCAAAACCATGCTTGTCACCTGTGTGCTTTTTCAAAATAATTATATGCCCATTTTCTTTAAAATGCTCGAGATTTCAGATTCTACCTATAAGGCAAGAGTGCCAAATATTAATCAGTGAGCAACATCACAAACTGATTTTTAAGAATACATATTTTATTATATAATTGCAGTTGACTTGCCCTTAAGTTATTTGAAATGATCAAGATTTTACTGTGGAGTTGAATTCAATGAAGTTGACAGAAGAGGATTCAATCTTAATTGAGGTTACTCTTCAGGGTACATGGCTATTTTGGAAAAGCTTTGGTCATTTTAGTAGGAGGTTCTTGGGTACCTGTCAAGTTTTGGAGACCTCAGAAGACTCTCCATTTAAGAACATTCTCTGCTGAAACACATGGAGTTGTTTACCAGCATTCTCAGTTTTTTATTGCTGCAAGCGGCTATTGGGTTGCATCTTCTCATGGTGATGCATGCACAAGGGAATGAAATGCTACCTGATAGAACTCTTCCATGATCTCTAAGGTCTGGCTATCTTTTTTTTGAAGTAGATAGCTGGCCTTAATTCCACTGAAACCTGTCTACCTCTGGAATTTGAAACACTAGTGGCATAATTTCTGGCATCACAGTAGCAGGCAACAAGCAGGCAAAGGGTTGTGGCCCACTGAATTGCAACCTTTTTTGTGTGACGCTTCTATATCACCTCACCTTTGCTCTGTTGTGGCCCCTTTTCAACAGACAGACAGTGGGGTTTGCAGTGCACAATTTCTGCCCCAGGTAAAGAACATTTGTCCAAATTGCCATGCAGACTTATCCACACCAGGGAACATTTTCTTCACATACTGTTTCTGATGTAGCCATCTTCTAAAAAGGTTTCTGCCATTCATTTTTACTTCTTTGAAGAAAAGATTTCATTTCACCCAGCAGTTCCATTTTTGACCAGTGGCCTAATGGGGATTATTACGTTGTTGGCTAAAGAACACTGAAATTTCAATGCTTGCCATATGGAACGGAAGAAAGGAGGTGACTTCCTTTGCATGCTGTCATTAGGTTTGACTCGCATTTGTCTCCTGTCTTCAGCCATTTTCTTGGCCTTTGGTTAAAATCTGTACCACTGAACTGAATTACTATTGTTTTGGCTCTTAAAAGCTACAATTTTCCAAAAGTAGTAGTTGTGGTAGAGAACTGTATTTTCCTCTTTCCAATTTCCTGGATACGTCCACACATGGAATTGAAGTGGCCTTTTTCTACCTGCTGTGCGTGTGGGACCTGTACACCTGTTCAGTCATGAAGCCACTAATGAGGCCTCTCCCATCCCATTCAGGGTTTTGACAGAATATGAAATCTCATTACCAGAGTCAATGGATGACATCTGGTCCCACCCTCCTCCAAAAGCCATCATTCCAGTTGCTCAGTGTGTGAAAAAGATGAAGCCACTCAGAAGGAGAACAAGAGTCCAGAAAGGAAGGCAGCTGTCCTTTGTCCAGGTAGAGGGCAGTCTTCAAGCTTTCCAAAGCTCTAGTATCCATTTAGACCTTTGCCATAAAATATCTGAAAAGAAGCTTCCTTATTTTAGACTACATTTTGTTTCAGTTTAATTTGCTTTTGAAGCAAGTCAAAAGGCCTCACAACAAAAGGCCATTATTAACCAGAAAGGAGAGCTATAAATAAACGCACATGCATATAATAAATAGATACCACAACATTTTTATTGGGGGGGTGGGATTCATTGCTGTTGTTGTTAATTGCCTTCGAATGGGCTCTGAGTCATGGAGAGATTAGAACATTTCATGCTCACGAACCCTCTTCAGAATTAGAGGTATGTTTCGCTTCACTGTTGCAGCTTTTGTGCCTGTTTTGGTGCCTATCATTGAGTTTCCACATTCCCCTCTATAGTACCAAACATTATGTTCTTCATCAGACTTCAGCCACTCCTGATGACGTGTTTAGGAGCTGGTGGTGTAATGGGTCATGTGCTGGGCTGCTAACCACAATGTCAAATGTTCAAAACTGCCCGCTGATTCACAGAAGATAGGCGAGACTTTCTACTTCCATAAAGAATTTCAAAGTCCGAACCCCAGGGTCAGTTCTTCTCTGGGTTGTAGGAATACGGTGCCTTGGAATTAAGTCTATCATGAGTGATGAAGCATATAAAGTAGGCCTCTTGAAGCTCCCCTGATTCACAGAATTTGACCTGGGGAAGTAGATCTCCAGATCTTCTAAAATTACAACCTTTATATATATCAAAAGATACCATCAAAAAATAAAGAGAACTCTTAGATTTGAGCAAAATACTTGACAATGATTTATTGGAGTTAAGTGAAAAAAATCTATAGAAAATGGTAACACTTTACTTTGAAAAAAAATAACCTAATAAAAATGAGCATAATACATGAATAGACAATTTATGAAAGAGGACATCCTCTTCATAATGGTCGAAAATGGTCGAAAATTTTATGAAGTAGTTCTCATGATCATTAACTGTAAGAGAAAAACAAATCAAAATGAGAATGCTATATCTCACACTAACATCTGGCAAAATTTAAACAAACAAAATAATAAATGCTGCTAATTACATGAGAGATTAGAACACCCATACATGGTTGGTGGTATTGCAGAATTAAACAGCCACTATGGAAAATAGCATGTAGATTCCTTAGACAGATGAAAATATAAGTACCTTATTCTGTCATCTGTCTACTTGGTATATACCGCAAAGCAAGAACAAAACATGAGTTTATGTACACACACCCATATTTATTGCAGCAATTTCTATATTTACAGAAAGACAGAGACAATAAAAAATCCATATAAGAAAGAATGAATAAATAAACTCGGGTACACCTACACAATGTAATATCATGAACCTTTATAAAGGAATGGCACCGCTATTAAATACCTCAAAATAACACAGCTGGAAGACATTATCCTCAGCAAAATCAGTTTCAAAAAGATAAATCGTTCATGCATCGTTACTTTAAAGGCTAATAAAGATGAAAAAAATAATTTTACAGCAAAAGAAAAGACATTGAGAGCATTGACTGAAACAATGCAAGCAAAAGGAAAGGAAAAAGGGAGGGTTGGTGGGAGAAAAATAGAGGAGAGATAGAAAAGCAACAAGAATTTGAAGTTGAAGATGAAGAACCAGCAAATCTACAGGAATTCATTGAGATAGTAACTGTTCTATTTCATGGCATGACCAACTACAGATAGTGTGTTTTCTTTGTATGTGTTATACTCCACAAATAAAAGTGAAAAAAATTAAATTAAAAAAATAATTTAACTTTTAAAGATTTTTTAAAAGTTAATTTTATTAGGTTATGTTTTACTTTTCACAGCCTTAAAAACATTCCAGATTCTTCAGTCATCAGATCTAAAACTGGACTGAGTGGTTTATAAAAATGAGGAAAAGTAAAATTGAAGCTAACTTAAATTATTAGCTATTAAGTATTAAATTAGCTCATGTGATATATGAACTAATTAAAAAAGCTAACTACTAACTAATAAGAAACAAACATGGAATAGTGTGGCTTGATTTAGGCACATCTTAGCCCTCAAAGTGATATCTATGCTTTTGAATATGTTGAAGAGATCTCTTGAGCAGATTTGCCTAATGAAAAACAGTTAAGTTTCTTGACTGTTACAAGGGTTGAACATAATGAACTCCTTGACTACATTAATATTTCAATGTCCCAGGCCATTGTGAGGATTTTTGTTTTCTTTGCGTTGAGGTGCATTCCATAAAGAAGACTGTCGTCTTTGACCTTCATTAGTAAGTGCTTTGAGTTCTTCTTACTTTCAGTAAGCTAAGTTGTTGTCATCTGGAAACTTAAGGATGTTAATGAATCTTTCCCCAATCAGAATGCTTCATTCTTCTTGGATTGTTTAACTCAGCATAGTTATTGAATAAGTATGGCAAAAGGATGCAACCTTGATGTATATCTTTTCTTCTTCTAAGCCACTCAGTACCTCCTTGTTCTGCTTCAATGAGTGACTTTTGGGGTATGTACAGGCTTGACAGGAATACGGTGAAGTGCTCTGGGATTTCCATGCTTCATCTATTGTTCCTTCTCTACCTTCTTCTGTCCTTCACCTTTACCTTTATTTTCATCATCTTCTCTTTCCCACCATCTACATTTTCCTGTAATCATCTTCATATTTTGCACAAAATATTTTTGTTTTTATATCTTGTTTTGTCAATCTAGGGTAAGATGCCCTGATGCAAAAGTAAAGAACAATAATTTAATGAACACTTTCTGTCACTTTCTCCCCATCTTCTATTCTTAATATCGATGATTTGGTTTATTTCTTCTCATAATTAACTTTATGATTATTCAATTGAGATTTTATCCTTCTATCTCTTACTCAAATTTAATAGGGTATTGACTTATCACTTTCTAAAATGAGTACTTTTGCCAAACCTTTTCCACCAAACTCCCTCTAGCTACTAGCTACTTCTGTTAGCCTCTAGCTACTTTTCATGTTTATTTCATTAAGGCGATTTGTCAACTTTATGCAAACCTATGAAAATATGCATACTTTCTGTGCTTGTTACTACTTCATTTCTAAAAGCATTTATGTAATATGTTCTTCTCTGTGATTCCAATGTGTTAAAGAGCAAAGTGGAAACCTTGCTTAAATCAAAGCTAAGTTTATTGATGCTTTCGAGAAATCCAAATTGGGCAGCACCTAATGGGGATTCACCAAAGTGCTCTGGTGAAAGGAATTGTCCATAGATTTTAAGTACAGAGAATCCAGGAAAAATTCTGGTTAGTTCATAGGTTGTATCAAAACAATGATAAGCGTCTTGTTTGTTAGTCCTAGGTTTGGGTCAGTTTGCATCTTATTAATGTATGGATATCTTGCAACCAGCCTACCTAAGTATTCTGCATGGAAGCATGTTGGGAGAAGAGATGAGTAGGGACACCACAGGCTTGAATTTTAAGGTTTCTCTCAGAATTGCTGAATACTATGTACCACAAATATTCAGTATGACTTATATCCAGGGCAAAAAACTTCTTTTTATGCCAAGCACCTAGAGTTTGAGGGCTCTGTTACAAGGATAATAGGCCTAAAATACTCAATGAAAATGTTTTTGCAGTTATTGTCAAGGGATATATATCTTTTCTTTTAATTCTACCAATTGTTTAGAATCGTACATTGTAATATGTTTTTTATTTGGAGTGTCACTTCTGTGTGCACTTTTGATTGTTTCCCTGAAGTTCAAGTTGGCCTTCTATTTCACTTCTATTTCTTTTTATGACAGCTTCAAATTCAGTTTCCTCTGTGCCTCCCTGCACCCATCCCCCACCTTTCAGTGGTGACATTGATTCTTTTAAGAGATTTAAACATTTTTTGTGGAATCTTCTCACAGCCACCCTCTGTTTGCCTCCATTCTTGCCTGGTGTCTCCCTGCCTGGTGTGGTGCTAAGATGTCACCCTGTGAGGATAAATTGCTGCTCTCTTACATTGGATCACTGGTTTTCTAGTACCTATGCAGAACACTTTCCCTGTTTAACTCTTTATTTTATGGAGCAGCTCTTAAAAGTTATTCCCCACTGAAGTAAACTTTCTCTTTTACAAATTTTCTTTTACTATTATTATTTTAAATCATTTTATTAAAGTTTTATGCAGTTTTTAAGCATTTTATGCAGTTTATGCAGTTTTTTATCACAATGCATGCATACATCCATTTTGTCAAATATATTTGTACATTTGTTGTCATCATCATTTTCAAATCATGTTCTTTCTACTTGAGCTCTTGATATTGGCTCCTCATTTTTTCCCTCCTTCCCCACCCTTGTGCCCTCATGAGCACTTGATAATTTGTAACTTATGATAAGTTTTTCATGTATTACACTGATTGATGTCTCCATTCCCCCACTTCTCTGCTGCTTGTCCACCTGGGAATTGGGTTATATGTAGATCATTGTGGTCACTTCCCCCATTTCCCACCACCTTCCCTGTACCTGCCTGGTATCACTACTCTCATTATCGGTCTGGAGGGGTTTATTTGTCCTGGATTTCCTGTGTTTCAGCTCTTATCTGCATCTGTGTACATGTGTTGGTCTAGCTGAATTAGTAAGGTTGAATCACAAATGATATTGGGAAGGGGGGTTGGGGAGGAGAAAGCATTAAAGAACTAGAGGAAAAATGTAAGTTTCATTGGTGTTATACTTCATCCTGGCTGGCTTTTCTCTTCCTTGTGACCCTTCTTTAAAGGAATGTCCAATTGTCTAGAAATGAACATTGAATCTCTCCTCTGCACCCCCCCCCGCCCCACCATTTACATTAATGTGATTTTTTGTTCTGGGTCTTTGAAGACTGATATCTGATCCAATCTACCCTTCGTCATCAAACAGGGTGGTATGTTTCTTCCATGTGGTCTTTTTGATTCTCAGCTAGATGGCTGCATGCTTATATTTAAACCTTTAAGACCACAGCTGCTATTTCTTTTGACAGCTGGGCACCATCAGTTTTCTTCACCACATTTGTTTATGCACCATTTTGTTTTCAGTGATTGTGTTCAGAAGCTGAGCATCATGGAATGTGAGGTTATTAGAACAAAGTGTTCTTGCATTGAGGGAGTACTTGAGTAGAGGTCTAATGTCCATTTACTACCTTAATACTTAATATATAAATATAGGTACATAGATCTATTTTCCTATTGATGTGGAGCCGCTGCTAGAATTGCACAAACACTGCGCCACTGGGTCTCAGACCACTTTTTCTTCCTTCCTTCCTTCCTCCCTCCCTCCCTTCCTTCCTTCCTTCCTTCCTTCCTTCCTTCCTTCCTTCCTTCCTTCCTTCCTTTCCCATTCTTTTTATGTATCTCTGGATTGGTTCTGACCATATTATCGGGGCCTCACCCCAGGAATGAATATACAGCAGCTTTATCCCTATGCCCCTTTTGCATTTTCAAGCTTACCTGAGCAGACTCATATACTTGTACTTTTGTGCTTGGCTTACTTCACTCAGTACAATTTCCTCCAGTACTCACTGTATGGCGATGTGCTTCATGCATTCACCACTGCTTTTTAGGAAAGTGTAGTACTCCATTGTAGCCATGTACCACAGAATTTTTTCCATTCATTGATGGAAATTTGAGGTGTTTTCAACACCCTTGCAATTATGAACAGTGTGGTGATGAACATTGGAGCACAATTGTCTGAGCATGATGTTTTTCTTGCCTCTTCCTGGTATATGCCCAGTAGTGGGGGGGTTGCTGGATCATATGGTAGCTCAACTTCCATCTGTTTTAGAAATCGCCAAATTGACTTCCATTGTGGCTGTTCCTCCCTGCAGCAGGTCCACCAGCAGTGGATGAGAGTTCCTATTTACCACAGCCTCTCCAACAGTTTTTGCTTTCTTATTTTTTCCTATTTACTTTCTGATTTTTTGAATTTGGTTAGCTTTGCGGATATTAAGTGGCATCTCATAGTTTTAAGTTGTATTTCTCTTATGGTGACTGAGAACATTTTCTGATATGTTTATTGACCATTCAGATTTCTGCCCTTGTGAAACATTTTTTTTTGTTGTTGTTGGGCATCACTGCTCTCTGGTGGTGGGAGTAGAAGGCCTAGCCCCACTGCTGGAATTGACCCTCCATCCCAGTGGGCTGCAGTCCCGCGCACAACCACTAAGCCACCGGGGCTCAGCCCCACCCTTATGAAACTTCTTTTCAGGTCCTTTGCCCACCTACTCGGTGGGCAATTTGCTTTTTTCTTTTTGGAAGTTAGCAGAGCATTATAGATTTTAGTAATAAAGCCTTTATCTGCTATGTCATTGCTAAAGATGTTTTCCCAGTCCTTGAGCACTCTTATCTCTTATTACTCTCTTGGTGAATTTTTTCAATGTACATGGGTGTTTTATCTTCAGTATATCCCACTTGTCAATTTGTGCCACTTCTATATTTGTGTCCTTCCCATTTCTGATGGTCTATGTTTTCCCTATGCCATAGTTCTCATGCTTGTCCCAATTCCCTCATTGATGACCCTAATAGTTTGTGGCTATACTTCAAGATCTGTGATCTGTGTTGGGTTTATTCTTATGCATGGTGGGACGTAAGAGTTCAGTCATTTTTTCGCGGGTTGATATCTATTTTTTTCCAGGTTTAGGCACAAGGCAGCAATTTCTTTTTATTACAAATCATTCTTTTCCTGCCTCACTGCCCTGGTGGGAGTAGGAAGCCCAGCCTTGGTCCTGGAGAGCTGCTGCTGGATTTGAGCTGTCAACCCTGTAGGTCACAGTACCGCACACAACCACTATGCCACCAGGGCTCAGCTCTGTTGAAGAGGACATCTATTTCCCTTTAGATATTTTTGTGCCCTTATCAAAGATCAATTGTCTATACATTGATGTTTATTTCTGGGATTTCAGCTCTTTGTCATTGGTGAGTATCTGTCATTATACCCAAACCATGCTGTTTAGAACAGTACAGGTGTATAATGGGTGTTAAACTCAGGCAACGTAAGTCATTTGACTTTATCCTTCTTCTTTAGGAGTTCTCTTTTAATTCTGGGATGTTTTTCTCTCCATATGAAGCTGTTAATCAGTTTTTTTTCCCAAGTCCTTGAATAAAGATAATGATACTTGTATCTGGATGGCATTAAACTTAGATAGTGCCTTGGGCAGAACTGAAATCTTGACTATGTTGAGTTTTCTGATTCACCAACATTGTATATTCTTCCATTTGTTGAGGTCATTCTTGGTTTATTGTAATAGTGTTTTTACATTTCCTTGTACAAATGTTTTGTTTGTCAGGTATGTTGCTAGATATTTCATTTTGTGCTTGAATATTGTGAAGGTTACTATCTTTTTGATTCCCATTTCTGTGACCATGTCTGATGCATATAGCAGCCTAAAAGACTTCTGTTTGTTGATCTTATATCCTGACACTCTGCCATATACCTTTATTGATTCCAGTCCTCTGCTTGTGGAGTTTTTGGGATTTTCCATACATAAACTCATATTATCTATGAATAATTATAGTTTCACCTCTTCCTTTACCCGCCAGATGAATAACTTTGATGTATTTTTTTGCCTTATGTTGTTAGCATGGACTGCCATATAATGTTAAATAAGAATGGGGACATCATTGTCTGGTCGCTTGGATTGTATTAATCTTTTCTCCATTAACTCCCATGTTGGCTGTTGGTCTTTCATATATAGCTTGTATTATATTGAGAAATTTTCCTTCTATTCCTGTCTTTTTGACTGTCTTAAACAGGAATTGATCTTGAATGTTGTTGAGTGCTTTTCCCACATCTTTGATATATGTGGTTCTTATAATTTTTCATGTCACTGTGGCAAATAATACTAATTGTCTTTTGTATGTTGAACCATCCCTGCATATTTGGTATGAATCTCACTTGGTCATGTTAAATTATTTGTTTTATATTCTTTGATATTCTATTGGCCAGCATTTTGTTAAGGATTTTTGCATCAATGTTCATTAGGAATATTGGTCTATAGTTCTCGATTCTTGTGGCATTCTTGTCTGGTTTAGGTATCAGAGTTATACTGGTTTCATAGAAAGAGTTTGGAATTTTACCATCTTTTTCTATGCTCTGGAAGAGTTTGTGTAGGATAGATGTCAGTTCTCTGAATGCTTGGTAGAATTGTCCTATGAAGCCATCTATTCCAGGGGATTTTTTTGTTGGTAATCCCTTGATAACTTTTTCTATTTCTTCTATTGCTATGGGTCTGTTGAGATACTTGACATCCCTCAGAGATAGTCTAGGGAGGGTTTGTTTATCCAAGTATGTTTCCATGTCTTCCAAGTTGTTGAAATTATTGGCATACAGCCTTTCATAGTACTGTATACTTATCTTTTCTCATTTCGTTAAGGTCTGTTGAAATGTACTCTGTTGTCTCCTTCATCTTTGCTATTGAAATGTGTCCCTTCCTTTCTTTAGTTAAGTTTGCCAGTGCTCTGTTGATTCAGCTAATCATTTAAAAGACTAACTTTTAGGTGCATTATTGTTTCCATACTTTTAAGTTTTTTCTCTCAGAATTTCAGCCCTGATTTTTATTATTTCTTTTCTTTTGCTGTCAGTAGGATTATTCTGTTGATTCAGCTCTAAGCACTGTACATGTCATGTCAGCATGCCAATCATAAGTCTCTCTTCCCTTTTCATGTGCCCATGTTTTGATATTACATCTCCTCTGATAAATACCTTTGCTGTGCCACAAAGATTTGGTATCTCTTATTCTTATTCATTTCTAGAAACTTCCTGGTTTCATCTCTGATCTGGGACAGCACACACTCCTTTTGAAATAGAGAGTTATTCATCCTTCAGATCTTTGCCTCAGTTTTCTTAATTGTCCTTTTGTTGATTTCCAGCCAACAGGCAGAGTGGTCTGAGTGAGAAGTCTTTTGATCTCTATGTTCATGAATTTACATGGATTTGACTCGTGTCACAGAATGTGAACTATTTTCAAGTATATGCCATGTGGGATTCAAAAGGATGTGATATATTCACATTGAGTAGGAGTGCTTTGGAGATATCTCTCATGTTAACTTGTCTAGTCATTAATGTTTAGTCTAGCAGCCTCCTTTTTAAGTTTCTTTTCCTGCGATCCATCTTCCTTGGAGTGTGGTGTATTAAAGTTGCCTATTTTTTCATCTTTTGGAGTGTTTGATTAACAAACTCTATGGGTCTCTCATTGGGCGCATATATATTTGTTATGCTTTGTGGTTCTTTGTCTACTCTTTCCTTGAGCGTTATATATTGTCCCTCCTTATTTCTTGTTATGGTTTGCAACTTGAGATCATTTTTTTCTGCAATTAAGATTGCAACCCCTGCTTTTTTTGAATTGCCACTTGCCTGTTATATTTTTCTCAAGCCTTTGATTCTGAGCCTATTTTAGTCTATAATCTTGAGATCTGTCTCTTGTAGGCATCAGATTGACTGGTTGCATTTTCTCAGCCAGTTTGCTAGCCTCTGCTTTTTAATGCCTGAATTCCTTCCATTGATAGGGTTATTACACCCATTTGTGGACTCTGATGTCATCTTGTACCTTTTGTGTTGGGTGTTTTCCTAACTCCCTTTCTTATCAGTGTGTTGTGCATGCATGTGTGTGTGTCTGTGTGTGCATGCATGTATATGTGTGTATGTGTGTGTTTCATTCTTGCCTTCTTTCTACCTTGAAGCCAATGCTATCTTGGGGTCTGTTTTTCTTTGTTGCCCTTTGTGTGAGGTTGTTCTCTAGGGTGGTGAGTGCTTGGTAAGTGCTGTTCTTCTGCCTATACTGTTGATAAGGGTCTTTTGTAGGGTTGGGTATCTTTTCACATATTCTTGGAAGCTTTCCTTATCTTGGAAAACTGTTATATTTCCACCTATCTTGAGAGATCATTTGGCTGGATAGATTATTCTTGGGTTTGCATTATTTTCCTTTACTTTTTGGAATTTGTTTCTCCACTCTCTGCTCTTCATACTGTCTGCTGATAGGACTGAGGATATTCTTATTTGGGTGCCTTTATAGGTTGCTGCTTGTTTTTTTCCTAGGTGCTATCATGATTTTCTCCTTTTCCTTTAAGTTGAATAGTTTAACTATTAGTTTAACTAATAGTAAACTAATAGTTTACTATTAATAGTAAACTAATAGTTTAACTATTGTATGGCTTGGTGACTTCATCTTGGGATTTAGTCTAGTTGGTGTTCTTTCAGACTCCTGAATGGTTGCCTATTTTCCTCTATGAATTCTTTCTATATTTTTGCTGTTGACTTCTTTGTTGTGTTTTGTTTAGGTCGTCCAATTATTCTAATATTGTTCCTGTTCATAGCATCAGATAGGGCTCTAAGATTTTCTCAGCTTCTCTGATTATCTTATTTAACTGCCTTTCCAGTTTTTTAAAGTCTGCCTGGATATCCTCTAAGTCAGGGGTTTCAAATTGACAGCCTGTGGGTTTCATGTGACCCTGGAGGTAAAAATTTTTGTGACACATGGTGCTTTGAGATGAAATGAAACTAGAAAAGTTGTTGTGAAGAAAATAGTCCTTAGGGGAGATTGACAGAATGCCATACACACAATTTCCTCATTAACTCTTTAATTACAAGTAAAATCACAAAATCAAAGTTGCTCAGTTTAATTGCTCTAGGTCATTGGTGTGTTTCTCTCCCTCCTCAAGTCTGTTAGCCAAGGGTGGTTTTTGTTATTTTGTCCTTCCAGTCTTGTATTTCTCTTTGGTGCATGGTCTTTATCTGCTCTATCATTTCATCCTTTGCCTGTATTGTTTACCTATATATTCTGTGTGACTCCAAGCATCATTCTGAAGATTTCTTTCTGTCACAAATCTATGTCTGCTTCTTCTATGCATGCAGTTAAATTCAAGACTTCTCCTGACACTGCCTATTGTTTCTCCTGTGTTTTGTTGAGTTTGTTGGGCTGATTGCTGTTTGCATCATGCTGTTTTATAAGAACCCAATGCCATTTTCTAGAGGGTAGAAAAGCACTGGGTTCTCTCTTTGGGAGACTTACATGACTGCTTCTTCAAACTGCCTACAGCTAATTGTACTGTGGGATTGAGCCATCACTTTGTTCTTCTTTCATTTCACTTTTTCCATATTCAACAATTATTTTATTATTTGGAGGGAAAGTTGGATGGTCCTCTCAGGGGACACTGGTTGAGGACCCATGAGGATGGCACTGCACTGGATGATCTCACAGGAAGCCATGGTGGTGTGACTCATGGTGACTTGCAGTGCTGCAGAAGGCATGTGGAAGGTAGGTGGTATGCCCACTTTGGTGTAAAGCCCTGCAAATTGCCCTAGTTGGTTAGATCACCATGGTAGGTCAGACCTAGAATCTGTCATTCCTCACATAGTGACACATATGATGTTCTGATTCCAAAGGGGAAATATCAGTCATTTTCAGATCATTAATACCTAGGGTATTGATATTTATATGTTCCATTTAATTTTTATGACTTTCAATTTTCCTGATTCATACTTCATATTTTTCAAGTTGTGATTATTAATTGCTTCTTCATATTTTGAGTTGTGCTCCCAGCAGCAAATGGAGATCCTGATGACTGAACTCCTGCAGGATTACCTCCATTCACCTTACTATGACAGACGACTTTGAGAAAGCAGCTCCTTCTCAGTCTGATTGCCTTCTGACACAAGGGTCCCGTGCTTTGGCTTCTATCTCTGACAATATTCTACCTCCATTCATTAGGCTGTCAAGGTCTGACCATGGCTCCATGTGATACATCAAGCTTTCAGGGACTCTTTCTTCCAAACTGGACAGCTGATTTCTTCCTCATTGATTGTTTTTAGTCTGGAAGCTCCACTGAAACCTGCTCATTCTGGGTGACACTGCTGACTTTTGAAATACCAGGAACTTCCAGCATTACAGAAACACACAAGCAACTCTAGTATGACAAACTGAAAGACAAGTAGTGTTTTCCCATAGAATCCTTCAGTATTATAACTCAAAGATTGAAATTTATTTCCTCTGCATTTTTCTCAGCTTGAGAAAGGCTGAAAATGCCCTTGTCTTTTTAATGAACTTTTGCTTTCCTTATAGTTGCTGTTCTTGATGCCATCCAACAACTCATTTTGTCTTTGATCATTAGTGTTCACTGCATCAAATCAGTTCTTGAGATGGTCTATAAATTCAGGTGGGTTATATTCAAGATTATTGTTTGACTTTTATGGACATGTTTGAATTTTCTTTAGCTTTAACTTAATTTCCACAAAACTATTATTGTTCAGCTATTATTGGTATTAGCCAAAAAATTGCAAAGTTGGTGGAAATGTAGATTGATGAAAACTATTCTATAGAATAAATTGGTAATCAAAATTATTATTTAGAGGATCAACAGTTCCAATTTTGCATCTATACTCCACTGCAATTGTTAGACATGTCATTAGGAGTAAGTGTCTGAGGGTATTCATTGTAGATCTTTTCTCCAGCTGAGAACTACAAATAACCTGGTGTTTATTTATAAATGATCAAAGAATATGAGAAATGTGGTGTGGGTATAACACGGAAAAACTAAGTAGCTATAAGAAATGGCTTCAAAGTGTACATCATAACTTGGATGAATCTGACCAATATAAAGCTTAGTGGATTGTTATTTATTAAAAAATAAGAAACAGGGCAAGATATATATCTGTGTTTACAAGGGTCCTCCAAGAAAACAGAAGTTATGTCATGCAGAAAACAGAGGCATAACTTAAGGTAGAAATGAAAACATCTTCATTTCCTCAACCTTTAATATTTTCATTTATCACTCCTCTAAGAATAACTTTTATATTACTTTATTTTAGCACAATTTTATTAGGATACAACCTAGACATCCTACCAATCAATAACTTAGTTATTCCAAGCAGTGTTGTAAAATTGCTAGTACAATCATTTTCTAAATGTTTCCTTTCTTCTCATACTCTTTGATAGTTCTCTATAACTCACCCCCACCTCCTCGGCTGTATCCCATATGAAACCTATTCTAATTATTGTCTCCTTTGCGTCACCCATATATTGATAAAAATAAAATAATTTTTAGTACCAATAACCCCTATATGGGTTTGTATACTGTATGTGCACAGTGATTTTTTCACAAAAATAAGATTTGCCTTTGAAACAGCTTAATCCTTGGAGAGAGTTATTGCCCCCTGTAAAAATACAGGTACTTCTGGACATTTTGTGGAACAACTGTTAAGCATTTAGCTGAAAACTGAAGATGGATGGTTGGAACCCATTTTACTGGTCCAAGAGGGAAATACTGTTGATTTGCTCTCATAAAAATTACAGCCTAGGAAAACTCATGGAAAAGGTCTACTGTGTCACATGAATCACTATGAATTAAAAATGGCTTGTTTACATCTAAGAAAAACAGGTTATAGAGAAAGGCAGTGTCTTAGTTACCTAATACTAATATCACCTAAATATCCCATGTGGATGGATTCATCAACTAGAAACTCACGTTGTCACCATTTCAGAGGCTAGACCTTCAAAGCATGGCAACAGCTCTAGGTGAAGGCTTTCTCTGTGTGTTGGTTCACAGTTTAGGGAAAACTGTTCTCAGAAGTAGTCAGTAGAATGTTTCTATAGGGGTTCATAGGCTGTAATCTTTATGGTAAATACCACGAGGATTTCTCACATGGAATAGTTGGGTGGGTTCCAACCACAAACTTTCAGTTTGCAAATGAGTTCCTAACAGCTGTCATTCCTTGGAAATCTCACAGTTTAGGAGGAAAGTTCTTGTCTCCTTTCAGCATCTGCAGCGTTGTCATTCTCGGGCATTCCCTTTGGCATCCCTCTTCCCATCAATCTAGGAGAATTCTAGTGCAAGGATATTGGATCCAAAAGGCATACTATATTCAAGATATGATAATAATTGGCAACTGCAATGCATTGGTATTTATTGCATTCATGCATGATAATTACTGGTAATTGGAATGCAGAAATTGGAAACAAAGAAAAAGGGACAGTAATTGGAAAATATGATGTTGGGGATACAAACAAAGCTGAAGATAACTTGATAGAATTTGCCAGATCAACAACTTTTCATAGCAAATACCCTTTTCCATAGCACAAATGGCATCTCCACATGAACTTCTCCTTATGGAATACACAAAAATCAAATGGACTCTTTCTGTGGTAAGAGATGATGGAAATGTTCAACATCAGTAACTGAAACAAGACCAGGGCTTTACTGTGGAACAGATCAACAATTCAGGTTGAAGCTGAAGAAGATCTAAAATACAACCTTGAGTATATATCACACCAAATTTGAAAAAATGTAAAGAATAGATTTGATGTGTTGAACAACACTGACAATAAATCCAATGAGCTGTGGCATGACATCAAGAACATCATTCATTAAGAAAGCAAAAGGCCATTAATAAAAAAATAAAAGAAATAAAAGATCAAAGTGGATGTCAAAAGAGACCCTGAAAGCTGAGCCCTGGTGGCACAGTGGTTGTGTGTGGGACTGGAGCCCACAGGGTTGATGGTTCAAATCCAGCAGAAGCTCTCCAGGAGCAAGGCTGGGCTTCCTACTCCCACCAGGGCAGTGATGCAGGGAAATAAAAGAAAAAAAGAAACCCTGAAACTTACTCTGACTTTTAGAGACAAATGGGAGAAATGATGATGATACCACAATAGAAAATTTCTAAGGACAGCTAGAGAAAATAGCATCAAATATCATAATTAAATGGGCACAGACATAGAATTAGAAAACAGAAAAGGAAGAGTTATGTTCAGCATATCTTATTCTGAAAGAATTTAAGGAAATAATCCTCAAGATGAAATATTGATATATTCTATGGCCAAAATATTGAATGATTCAGGAAATATCAAAAGAAGATTATAATATTACATGTTATTTATACCGAAAGGACTAGTTGACATTCCACCATATCAGGATGTAGTTTATGACCAAGAACAAAAGAAGCTAAAGAAAGAAGTCCAAGCTTCATTAAAAGCCTTAGCAAATCAAAGTTCCAAGTTTTGATAGGATACCAATTGAAATGTTCCAATAAACTTATAAAATATTGTAAAGATTTAATCCTCTATGCCAGGCAAGTTGGAAGACAGATTCTTTGTCAACTGACCTGAAAAGATTCATATTTGTACTCATTTCAAAGAAAGAGGACTCGAAAAATACACTATAGAAAACATCATTGATATCACATGCAAGTAATATTTTGCTGAAGATCATTCAACAACAGTTATAACTTGTACATGGATATGAAGCTGTCAGATTCAGATTCAGATGAAGGCATGGAATAAGGGCTATCATTACTGATGTCAGTTGGATCTTTGCTCAAGGCAGAGAATTCCAGAAAGATATTTACTTGTGCTTCACTCACTGTCCCAGCACATTTAACTGAGTGGACTATAAGAAACTATGAAATATCTTCCTAAGAACCAGAATTTCAAAACATTTCATGGTGCACATTCAGAACTCATATGCGGATCAAGAGGCAGTTGTGTCAGGATTCCATTCTCTCACCATACTTACTCAATCGGTACAGTAAGCAAATAATCAGAGAAAGTGGACTATGTGAAGAATGAGGCATGAGGACTGTAGAAAGGCTTTTTAATGATCTGTACTATCCTGGTGACCCAACCTTGCTTGCTGAAGGTGAGGAGGGCTTGAGGCACTTGCTGGTGAAGATGAAGGCTTACCGACTTCAGCAGGGATTACAAGTCAATATAATGAAAACCAAAATCCTCATAATGAGACCACTAGGTAACAGCATGATATATGGTGAAAAAACTGAAGTTGTGAGGGATTTTGCCTTGCTTGGATCCATAATCATTGCTCATGGAAGCAGGAATCAAGAGATCAAAAGGTTCATTTCATTGGGTAAATATGCTACACAAGACCTCCTTAGAGTGCTGAAGTCATGGGGTTTACTTTCAGGACTCAGGGGTGTCTGACCCAAGTCAGGGTATTTTCAGTAGTTTCATATGCATGTGAAAGTTGGACATTAAATAAGGCAAGGTTTGCTTGAATTTAATCTCACATACTTTGAACAGTTGGTCAGGAGATAGCAGTCCTTGGGAAGGAAATCATGTTTGGTAAAATAGACAAAAAAAAAAAAAGAGGAAGACCCTTCATGAAATAGATGGACACAAAGACTGCAGCAATGAGCTCAAACATAAGAACATTTGTGAAGGCAGAATTTCATTCTATTTCACAAAGGGGTCTTGTGAGTTGGGACCAATGTGGCCATGTCTATCTACAACAAGAGCAAACAGCAACAAAGATGACAACTTTCGATACTAATCGCACCTTAACATCTAGAAAACAGAAGTCCTCACAGCCAAAACAATAAACAGCATCCTGATTAAGAAAACAAAATAATGACACAAACAAATGAACAACAAAAACACCTGACCGCCTTAGAGTCAATTCCAACACATAGCAAACCTGGAGGACACAGTGCAAGTGCCTCTTTGGATTTCGTACCCTATCAATTCTTTCTAGGAGTAGGAAGCCTGTCTTTCATCTAGAAGCAGTTGGAGGGCTCAAACTGCTGACCAGGTGGTGAGAAGGCCCAGGTGTAAGCACTAAGCCACCAGAGCTCCAATATTACAATAAACAGAGAACTTATCACAGTCGTCAATTCTTCCTTCTTTGCTGTCTTTCTTCCATTTTTCAAATTCATAATCAACCTCCTGGGAAGTAGCAATGAGGATGTCAAATGATATATTGCAATGGGCATATCTGTTGTGAATGATCTCATTAAAGTGGTAACAAACAAATACACTGCTTTGAAGACTATGGTGCATTTGACCTAATCTTGAGTATTTTCAATTGCCTTATATGCATTCCAGTTATGACAGTGAATCAAGACAGAAGATGAATGACCAAAGATGAACCGCTGCCTTTGAATTATGGTGTTGGTGGAGAATATTAAATATATCATGAACTGGCAGAATAAGAAAGAACCATGTTGATACAGTGGCTCATACATTGGACTGCTAACAAGGTCGGCTGTTTAATACAACCAACCAGGCATGTGGGAGAAAGAAGAGACTTTCTGCTGCTGTAAAGTGTTTCAGTCTCAGAAACCCCAAGAAGAGTTCTGCCTTGTCCTATAGGGTTTCTATGGGTCACAATCCACCTGACAGCAGTGAGTTTGGCTTGACCAGAAGAAACAAGTCTGTCTTGGAAGCAGTACATTTTGGAAGAATCTCTGCGGAAGTGAGGATTCAAGACTTTGCTTCACTTACTGAAGGCATATTATCAGGAGGAACTGATACTGGAGAAAGATCTCATAATTGATAAAGTAGAGGATCAGGAAGAACAAGGCAGATCCTCAATGATGTAGATTACCCTGTGGCTGCAACAAGGGGTCAAACACAGCAAAGACTGTGAGAATGGGGCAGAGCCAGGGAGTGCTTCCTTCTGTTGAACACAGGGCCACTATAAATTGGAATCAATGAACAAAAACAAATATAAAATGTTAACAGGTATAAACTGCCTTGATACTTCAATTGTATTTTCTCTTAATTTTTATAAATATCTATATATTTGACTTGATTTTTTTTCCTTTGCAGATTGACTATTCTTTCTTCATTTCCCCACTGCTGGGAATGTTGAGCTTTTCTTGTTAAGTTCAAGGTATGAGTGCATATCATTAAAGTTGTGACTGGTTTAGACACAGATATATATTACCTCATCTTTCATGTGCTGACTTGACCAGTTCTTTCAAATGATGACAAATAAAGTCCTTTATATTTATATAATCAGATTTAAATGTCCCTTCATCATTTATGCTTTTGGAAATCTTACTTAAAATTTTATTTCTAATCTCTAGGTGTTTATAGTCTCCTGTATTGTCATCTTTTGAGCTTACAGTTTTGCCTTTTGTCTTTAAGAATTTAAGAAGGCCATGTGGTGCTGTGAGGAGTTAGAGCTTGGGCTACTACCTGCAATATCAATAGTTCAAACCCACCAGCATCTTGCGGGGGGGAGGGAAGATGAGGCTGTCTGCTCCCTTAAACAAATATCTATGCTCTTGAAATCCTTATATCCCTATCTATGGTTGCTATGGGTCCGCACCAGTTTGATGGCAATGGGTCTTGGATTTATGGTTTTAATTTCTCTGTCTTGTTGTATGTCCTTGTACCCATTCCTACCCTACTTCTAACAAGTCTAAAGCAAAGAGTCAGCTGCACCACAGAGTTTCCTAGAAGAAATTCTTGATGGGAATAAATTGCTAGGTTTTTTCTTCTGGAATGAATTGAGAGTGATTTTCTATTCTTGGCACTTTTAAACCACTTTAAATATACCTAGTCAAAGAAACGCAGTGATCCTATACTACCACTACTATTTTCCTCTTTTCTAATTCATGTTTTTCTTTATTCATTATGAATTCCATCTTTCTACTTTTTTAAGGTTATGTCTTATATTTAAAGTTAGTTCTTTAATTTACACTTCTTTGGTATTTAAATAAAGACATAAGGCTGTTGTGTAGTTTTAGCTCTTTCCCATTAGACATTACATGTAATATATTCCCTTAAAGGTATTTACTGGATACTTTTGAGTTTATTTTTGGATTTCATCTTACACTCCCAAGAATATTTTATTTGGAGTTTAGCCAATGTTCTACCTTCGATACTTGGCTTAAACTATAACATCCTAAATAACCTCCTTCAAGAACATGAAGTTAAGGTCTTAGTGATGAAAACATGTGAAGAAGCTAATGGAATTCCTCTCAATCAATAACAAACTGCTCTCACACTAAGGTTGGACATTGTTGGTAAAATTAAAAGCAAAACTGGAAGGTAAATTGGTTGTTGTTACTGGGTGCTACCAATTTAATTTTGATACATCATCATCAATGTGACTGAGTTGAATTGACCTTGTCATGTTTTCTAGGCTGCAACCTTTGGGAAGCAGATCACCAAGTCTTTTCCCTTGGGTTTACAGGGTGGGTTTGAACCATCAACTTCCTGGTTAGTAGTCATACTTAGCAGTGATACTTAACATAAGTCACTACTTAGGAAAAACTAAAAGCAAAGAATATTGTTGCCCCATTAGCACCTAAAGCACTTTAGCAAAGAACACTGTCTTCACCTCCTCCAGCTGAGTTCTTCTTTTCTTTTAAAATACTTTTATTGGGGGCTCTTACATCTCATCACAATCCATACATTCATCCAATGTGTGAAGCCCATTTATACATAACCATCGTCATTCAAACGTAATCACCATTTTCAAAACATTCTCTTCCCACTTGATCCTCCGAATTCTCCCTACCCCACACACCCTCTCTCACAAACCCTTGATAACTTATAGATTATTATTTCTATGTCTTACATCATCTTCTGTCTCCCCTCAACCACTTTTCCATTATTTGTCCCCTGGGGAGGGGGTTCTAGAATGATCCTTGTGACCTATTTGCCCCTTTCTCTCCCCATCATCCCCTAATCCTACTGGTATCTCTACTCTCATTGTTGGCCCTGAGGGGGTTATCTATCTTGGATTCCCTGTGTTTGGGGCTCTTATCTGTAGCGGTGTGCATGCTCTGGTCTAATCTGATTTGTTAGGTAGCATTGAGGTCATGATAATGGGGTGAAGGAAGCACCAAAGAACTAGAGGAAAGTTGTGTGCCTTATAGAATTCTTAATACTTGACACAAACAATGCTTCTCTTGTTCACACTTTGTGCTGGATTTCAATTGCTCTAGTTAATACTGGAAATTCCCTGAGGGCATACACTGAAAACACTATAGTGAAAATCTCATGATTCATATTAATTATTTTTCAGGACTGTAACTCTTTAGGGAATAGAAAGCCCCATCTTTGTCATGCTGGGCACTGGAGGTTTCAAACTGCTGATCTTGCAGAGCATGGTCTATGGTGTAGCCACTATGCCTCCAGGACTCCAATCGTGTTATACTATTGACCTTCATATTTTGAAACTGTTTGATTTCACTAATGACGTCTAGTGGGATTGATTCTAAACCACAGAAGAAGTATTTTCTTAAGGTCTGTAGTCTGATAGTGTAGATCTTAAGTAAATGCCTATAATACTAAACTATAGGCTTTAAATAAATACCTTTTCCGTGATTCAGAAATAGTCACACTAAAGTCATTAGTGAAATCAATGAATTTCAAAACAGGAAGAAGTCCTAGGGATCATCTATCCAGTCATATCTCTTTGGTTTTCAAATGAGAATGGGATGCTTAGACAAATGGAAGAAGAGGACTAAAGATGGCATGATCAAGGAACTGAATACCTGCCTTCTACTGTCCAAGGTGGAGTGCCTACATAGTGGAAATGGGTAACAAGCACACATGACTTCTGAGTCCAGCTACACGCGCCTTGGAAGGAAGGTCTAGAGACCTACTGAAGAGCGAGCCATTAAAAACCCTTTGGAACAAAGTTCTATGCTTATCTACAGAATTGTCTCAATCACAACTGATTACTTCCCAAAGTATTGTTTTTTTAAAAAAAATCTTGTTTCTTCTTAGATTTTAGCAAACATTATCTTACTTGTTCCTATTTCAAACGTACCGAACAATTCCACAAAAGAAAGGCTTAGTGATCTCTTTCTTCCATACTACCACCTTGGGAAAAAAATCAGACTGTACAATTCTGTTCTATCATATGGGGCTGCTATGAATTAGGATGAACTGGATTGTGTCTGACAGCAACAACAGCATCTTATTTTAATTTTTTATTATCTACAATAACTTATAAAGAAAGTATAAAATTAAATAATTAGCCTATCCTTATATAAAGGGGGTAGGAGAATAATATCTGTGGCACACTTGCTGTGAATTTTTTTAGTCATAATCTCAGGATTCAAAATTGTCTCCAAGCCTATTGCTAGTAAGTAGAGAAAGTAGTGTCCTCAGTCATGTGATTTTGAAGCTAATAGTCTCTGTACTCACCAGACTGGCTGGTGATATATTATATATATAATCTTTAAACAGTTGTCCTTCATTGTTGTTCTACTGCATAGGTATATGTGCATTCTGGAGAAGTGCTCTTCTTCAAGTTTGCAAATATGCTGACTGCAGCCTTCAGTACTAGGGAGGGGGATGGTGGTAGAGGAAGGTTTTATAGGTCTGCTTTGGGGTGGCAGAAACTTTCTGGCTCAGTGCCTCCTGGAAAACAGAAAACAAAATGAGACAGAAACAACACCACTGTCCATGACTGAGAAGCCCTTTCATCTGTAATTGCTTCTTAGGTAAGACTATGAGAAGGCCCTCCCCTACTGCATAAACCAGGTTGAAAATTGTCTGCTCTTTATCTTGATGGGATTTTGTGGTTTATTTGAATGGTGTCACTTACATGGGGTTACATTTACAGACTCAAAATGAGTCGGACTAATAGCTGTCTTGCACTAGCTTGCAGGCCTGGATTATCTAGTATCCCGGACAAAGGGTTTCTATGCAAGATAATCCTTCCCCTGGATATGTTTCCTTTCTATGCTTGACTTCCCCAGAAGCAGATGATTCCGTTTATATCTCAGAAAAAGCAGAGAAGGAGAAAATATTTGAATTGTTGGGTTAGACAGCATCTCCTTCCTTAGTCTATGTTGTCCCCCAAGGAAAATCTCTTCCTGTAATGTTTGTTGGCAGATCACCTTGGACTTCAAATTCACGAGGTCTAAGCTCTGGCAATGAAACTAGATCCAATGTACTAAATCCAGTAATAAAGATGATCTTGTCAACATTCTTAGTACCCGGGAATCCTGGTGGCAAAATGGTGATGAGCCATGCTGAAAATGGACAGGTCATCTGTTCTAAACCACCAGCTGCTCCTAGGGGGGGAAGTCAAAGCATTCTACTCTAGAAAGAGTTCCAGTCACAGAAACTCACAGGGACAGTTCTACACTGTCCTATCGAGTCACTAGGACCCAGAATCCACTCCACGGTGGTGAGTTTGGTTTTGGATTAGAGACAAGTCTTCCTGCTACTGAGTTGCTTCTCTTAGTGAGCTCACATATGGCTTCTAGGGTGTTCATGTTTACTGAAGCATAGAGCCTCATCAGTCTCCCGAGGAATGAAGGTTGAGTGTGAACTGTGACCTGGCTTCATAATCCCATGTTCATCTAACAGCATCATCAAAAGAGGCTGTGAACTGTTTGCAAACATTGCGTCAGAAAGTGTTTGTTTCTTTTTGGTTCAATTTTTACTCCCCCAAACCTTTATTTCAATATTCAAACAACAAACTATTTACTATTTGTTATCCAAAGATGATCACGATTACCTTACACAAAATTAACATTTACAATGTATCTTCAAAGTATTTCCTTTGAACAAAAAACTTAGCATCTTAGAATCTCAAGAGTAAAAAGGTTTTAAAAAATCTACCTTGTTGTCTTTATAAAACAAAAACCCAAACAAGCATAAGTTAAGAAAATCCCACTCATACTTCAGATCTTTCTCTACCAGGAGCCAACATGGCATATTATTTCTATTATGAAAATTCTGATCATTTAGTAATCCTTCCTTCTGGTGTGTTTTCAGTGATATCTTCCCATACCATATTGGCAAAGTCATCAAGTCCTAGAAGCATGCCAGCAATTTCCTTGTCACTCTTCATCACAATGTGAATTCCTGATCCTATGCATTTGTTCACGAATCATGCAATCTATGAGTCACATCCTCTTTTGGGTTGAATGACCCTTTCACAGGGGTTGTCTGACTCATAACAGGAGCAATATTACAGTATGAAGTAGCAGTGAAAATAATTTTATGGTTGGGGGGGTGGGTCACCACAACATGAAGAACTGTGTTAAAGGGTCACAGCAGTAGGAAGGTTGACAACCACTGCTCTAGAGGCAGCAGTTGTGGTCATAAAGTGTGTTTTTATTGTTGCCTGTTATAGTTACATAATCTGTTGTCATTTTGAGACCATTAAGAGGGAAGGTGTGGAATTTAGGCTGTCAATCAGGTTGTGGTTGGATGACCTTATTTGGAAGCACAAAAGAGGTAAATGCAGTAGCTTGCTGGAGGTAGGGCACACTCACTGCCTGCAAGATATTGCTGACTATGAGCCTGGTGCAGCTTTTATAATGCAGCCAGAGCTCTGATGCTGAAGGAGTCACATGGAGACCCACATCAGTGCTGAGATGCTTCTACTGCTGCTATATCTACAAGACTTTCCATCCACTGGACGATGATCTTTATGCATTTGGTTTCATTACATATGTTTCATGAGTCTGAAAAGGAATTTATAGATTGGTATCAGACATAATATTGAATTTATGGACTTGAAATGGACTGGACTGGGATAATTTCTCAATACTCAATTGCTCTTTCATATAAATCTCTTTCTCATACAGATATGTGGGTCTATGAATTTGTTTCTCTCGTCAACCCAGACTAACACATAACCCTATTAACATTCCTAGTTGGGGCAAATAATCTTTGCCTTATTTTTTTGTGATTGTTTGTCTTCAGTCCTCTGCCAACTACAGTCCATAGATCTAGTGCAAACAGCCACAGAGTTCTTTGTTTTGACTCTGTGAGGGTGACAGTGGTGAGTTTGAATGCACAACTGTCATTAAGTTGATTCTGACTTTTGGTAACCTCAACTTCACACATAGGAGGCATCATTGGAGTTGCAAAGTGTGAAGACAGACAACTCATTTGCTTGTTTCCCTATTTGCCTATAGCCACATGACCGGTGGCAGGCAATCAGGCAATCGACCTTACTGCCTTCCTATTCAGGGAGTACAAAGGAGCATTGGTAGTAGCGTGGTGACTCGTGTATGGTTGGAAACTTAAAACCACCAGCAGCTTCCTAGGGGAAAGACTGGGTTTTCTAATCTCAGAAAGAGTAATAGTCTCAGAAACCCCCTGGGGGCACAATGAGCCAGCACGTACTTAATGGCAGCGAGTTTGGTCTGGAGTCCAATATTAAGGCAAAGACAGGAATCGGGCCCTCCACGTCACCCAGCTGGTCCTACCACTTTACAGCCACCTTCACAGCAGTTCTCTCTATGGTTCCATGGTAGCAGAACTACTTACTTACCGAGGTGGCAACCTAATTGACATAATAGCACCTAGTGGGCCTCGCCACTTTCATTTTGCCAAACATGTTTACTAAGCAGCTCTCAAAAAGAGTGGCACACCCAGTCAAATAGCCCACTTACCTACTTGCTTTTGACAGACAGACAAGTCATTTGTCTGTCTTGTAAAATGAGAAAATTATTATAAGGTGGGGGATCAGTTCTAACACATTTTAGATATCTTTAGCTACTTGAATGACCCAAAGATGACTGACCCCATGGAAGGGGTGAGACCTCCCTAATTTAAATGTAAGTGAAACCGACAACAAACAGACCCAAACCACTTTACACTCTTTGATTAATGGCGTTACTTCAGCCTTTGTTTGAAAAGGAATGATTGTTACCTATATTCAGGAAACCCCATGAGTTGTTCAGATGTGACATAGATATAATCAAGGACACCAAGAGAATGAATATTGGAAAAGTAATTAGATTTTCTTCAGTTCATAGTCTAATTAGAGGGCAGGTTAAAGTCCAAGGTAATGAAATTAAAATCTAACCACTGTTGAGATTGCAGTGTTCTTTGCTGAGCACCGTCAGAGCATTTGGCTTTGTAGGGGTTGTAGGCAGACACAGAAACTCGGAAGGCTGGGAAAGGTAAGGTTTCTGGGAGAATTAGACAGAGTTTGACTGGAAATAGGGAGGATGAGAATGAATTACGAGGATTCTTAAAATATAGCTATGATCTTTTGTTGAAAACACAAATTATCTTAATGTATAATGTTTAAGTGCTCAACTTCATAGATATTCTTTAGACCTACTAGTGTAAGGTTTTAGAAATAGTTATGTTTCCTCTTACATGTTTTGGAAGATGGGTACATTCATAGGAAATATGGAGGTGTGAGCTCTTGCGGGGATTATTGCATCACTGGCAAGTGTGTGTAACTGAGACAACCACAGGGGCAGCAAGTCAACTCTCAAATGTACCAGGACACAGCCAACTCTATTTTAACAGCAGGGGAATAAACCCCAAATAAATACAGATGTGCATTTATGCTTGCATGTGCAATCATAACTCTGGGCAGAAAGCAATAAATTATGGGTGCAAATCTTGCCTATCTCCCAAGAAAGGTAGAATTAGAGAGCAAAGCCTTCCTACCACCACCTTCTGATACCTTCCTGTTGGGCTTCCTATCTAGCTGTGGCCAGCCAATGCTGCAGGGTGGTCATCGAGTTGAATCTGATTCATGGTGACCCTATGGGAAAGAGTGGAACTCTTCTTGTGGGGTTCTGAGACAGCAAATTTCTGGTTACAGAAAGTCTCTTATTTCTGCCCCTCTGAGAGGAGGTGAGCTTATATTTTTGGCTACTCTTCAGAAAAGCATGATATGCAAAAAGAATAGCCACAGGGACCTCAGCGAGATAAGGGAAATAGCAAGAAGAGCTTGTGTTTCAAATGATACGTCCCTCCATCTGCTATGACATTTCTTGGCCCATTGGTTCATCCCGTGACCTATAAAATATTCTCCTAAGTCTGAGGAGCTCTAACTTGGTGGCTCCAACTGGTAGAGTACCTTTCGTTGTAAACCTTTGATGTGATCTCATCACCAGCAAGTTTCAGGAGTGAAGCATATCTCCCTGGACCCAGAAGCTGGAGGACCCTGCCTGGATTTCAGATTTTGGACTGAACAGCGCCCACCACCATGTGAGACATTTCCTCAGACTTTTTGGGAGTGTCTGTGGGATGCTGCAGTGATTCCTAGAACTCAAGCATGTGAGGAAGCACACTCAAGGGAGGAATTGAGGGAAGCCTGAAGCAGAGTACCATTTGGAAGAGGTGGACCATTGAGACTTGTTCAAATGCAACCCCTTGGGACTTGTTTGGTGTTTATTCTTACAAAAGAAATTATTACTACAATGGGCATGGGGTTCCATTACTCAGTCTTCACATCATTTTCTCTTAAAGGGTTCTCTTCTTCTGGAAAACGGAGAATAAGAAAGCTTTTCTCATACCTGTGGTATCTCTGCATCCTTCCCAGGCCCTACCTGGAACCCTTTCTTGCCTGTGGTCCACCCAGTTTCCTCTATGTAGCCATCAGAAGAGTGAAGGTGAGGGCTGCCATGTGGCCCTTTCCTGCCTTTCTCATGTTTCTATACATCATCTCAGGAGCTTCTGTAATGCAGGGACATTAAAGACAGAAATGAATTTTAGAGTGGGGGTGGTATTTAGACTCAGCTTTACATGGATTTTCTTCATATTCCAGGTATAAATAATGTGAGACATTAAACTAGGGTTCTTCTATGAATGGCCTAGTTACTAAGTTCATGAATGACGAGGAGATTCTTTTATGTTAGGTTCTTTCCTCGGGGGTGCAGATGGTTCATGTGCTCAGCTGCATGCTAAACACAAAGTTGAAGGTTGTTGTTCACCTCTCTCTGGGAGAGAAGGATGGCTTCTGAAGCATGTCCTTGACAATGCTGTGGAGCCCAGTTATGCTTTGAGATGGGGGATGCCCTCTCAGTAAGTGATCCCTTTGAACTTGCCTCGAGCGACTCTCTTTCCTTTTTGGGATAGTGTTCATTTTCTAGCTACAAAGTGGGGTTTTAAAATCTGAGTTAATCAGACTAGATTAAATGGGACCACCACACTCTCAGGTCCCATCTTCACAGAAATAGACTAATACTCTGGGTATGTGTTATTATTAGGTTTTATGTGGTATGAGATCTAAGTATACTTCTTAATTTTTCTGAAAATTAAAAACTTGATACACATTCTCAAGGATCAATATTAATTCTCCCACCCACACCCACACCCATGGCCACTGAGTGATGCTGACTCCCAGTGAGCCTGAAGGAAGCACGGAGATCCTTCTTCCTCCTCCTGAGGGGCTGGTGGGTTGCATGCGGTCCTTGTGACTAGCATTCCAATACTTCCACCAGTTTCTGAAGCGTAAGAAAAACAGGCCAGAAAGGAAGCAGGGATACTCCTGAGCTACACATCTCTCTCATGGAATTTTAGTTCTTTTCTGAACTAATAGTGTTTGATATTTTCAGGAAATCTCAAGGTCTACTGGGCTTCCAGTTTATAAAGCATGGTTTCTGAAGCTCTTCTCTGTGTCTCTTTCTAGGCGAAACTATGATCTTATGTACATTTTATAAAGTCTCCTTTATTAATTCTTAATCAGGAAGAAGATAAAACCAATCATCAGGATGAGAGAGACCATCAACTTGAGACCATATTGGTGTCAGAGAAATTTTGTGGCAAATTATGTAGAACAAAGAAAACAAAAGAAATCGTCACAAATCTTGCTTGGAGGCAAAAGTATAGCAGGACTACAGAAGCAGGAGGAATCACGATCAGTATATGTGCACGATTATAGATTATAAAAGTTTACAAGATCAGCTTGAGGGCCCTCTGACCACCTTGGTTAGCATATGCTTCAGGATGATGTGGTCCTGGTAGTCCAGTTTTATCAAGGTCATACTCAAGTTCTGCAGGGTGATACTTCCCCTCCCTGAGTATGTTAGGGGAGTTACAGTAATCTGTGCACAAACACTCCGCATGACAGCAAAGCCCTTTATGTTGCCAATTAATGACCAAAAGATTCCAATGGAGGCTGAATTTCCGTGAAGATTCAGAATGAATTTTGGGTTCCCAAAGTAAACATTAGTCTCCCACAAACTTCCCCCACAGCCATTGAATCGGTTCTGATTCACAGTGACCCTATTTCTGCAGCTGTAAATCCTTCCCAGAGAAATCCTTCATCTTTCCCTCCAGGAGCATCTGGTGGGTTAGAACTACTTGCAGTTCCATGCTTACTCCAAAGCTCTAATACAGTCTCAGTCTTCCCATCCATATAATGGCAATAAGAGTAGTAATAACATCGTAGGGCTGTTGAAAGAATCACCTGAAATATGGAAACATGAAAGGAGGCACATATGAAATGCTGCAGACTTTCCCTTGATTTGATTAAGAGCACTTTGATTGTTCTGTATGGCATGTGCACCATGAGGGTAACTGCCACCCGGACTAAGCAAAACTTAAACGATAAACTCAATCAGATTGCATGATTTGTTTCTCTCCTTTGTGCCTGCAAGTTTTTAAGATGAGAATGTCTTCCTCCTGCCACAGGACAAAACTTCTGGCTGACTCCACGCCTTTTTCACTCTCAGTGTGATAAACTACAAAGCGTTCAGTCCTGTATAAAGCCTAACTCTTCTAATGTGATTTCAAATGAAAGCTTCTCCTTTCCCTCAGCTTCAGAAGAGTCAGCCACCCCCTTGGTGAGCAAATAGTCTCCTCCTCTTTGTCATTGTGCCCTTAATTTGCCCTCTCCTATGCTTTTCACAGCTTCCAGCCCTTCCCTCTTGGACCACAAAAGACACAAGGGGAAAAGTAAGAAGAGAAAGTTCTGACTTGACTGCACTGTCATAAAATGGCTTTGCACCTCCAGACTCAGCACGTGTTGAAAGCTGACTCTTTTGAACTGGCTTTCGTGAATTCTTAGGAGACTCCCTACCGACACTCTGGCCATAATTCTCTTGAGAAGCACATTTCCTTCTGCCGTCTCTAACCCTTTTCAGCCTCTAGCTTTCCCGTGGTTAAGTCAGCATCAAAATTTATATGGGCCTCCTTCAATTTCCCAGGCAGTCTTCTTGGGTAACATTTAAAATGTCTCCAGGTTATAACTTTCTTGTGGGAAACACTTATGGTATTATTATTATATTTTATCTTGCTTTTCCTCATCACCACCTCATGCTGATAAGCAGACCTCCCTATTTTAAAGTTTTATATTTTTCAGACAAGTGTCAGGACTAATTTCTTGTGCTTGGTCCCAGAAATGTAGGGCATATATGACAATCCTCATCTCTTAGTGTTCCAAGGGAAGTTCTTCTCCCTAGATTTGAACCAATAGGTCAGGGTCTCCTAGCAGAGGTCATGAACTTTTCCAAAGAATATCTTCCTCAAAATCCTCCTTTATCCAGCTGAACCCCAGTGGCATAAGTGGTTGAGTGCAGGACTGCTGCCCGCAGACTTGGTGGTTCAAATCCAGCGGAGGCTCTCAGGAGCAGTGCTGGGTAGCTCCCATGACAATCAGAGGCAGTGATGCACCCCCTCCCCCCCCCAATCCTCCTTTATCTCCACTTTCTTTCTTTCTTTTTCCCCCCAGACCTTATTTTTGTTTATTTTTGGAACTATTATTGAACACTGCTTTGCATTTAGTATTCTAATGTATTTTTTCTTTCAGGTCATTTTATTAGGACCTAATCCAGACATTATACCATTCCACAGTTCGATCATATTTAGCAATGCTGTACAACCACTACCACAAAAATTTTCAGAACATTTTCTCCCTTCTTGTCCTCCTTGATATCAGCTTCCCATGACTCCTGACTCCCTCACTGTCCTTCCTAGGACCCTTACTCTAGCTATCGTCTCTATGGATCCAACCATCCCGGGCTACAGGTACTGAAAAACATAGAAAGATACATAACAGAGAGCCACGAAGGCTACCAACACTGGCAACATACAAGATAAATGAGAGATGAGTTCCAATGTGAAAAAAATCCACAGGAAAGATTAAAAACCAGACCCAGTTCCGACGAATCAAGAGCCAGATCATATGACGAGGTTTTAACAATTCAAACAGTCTTGATCATTTTCGTCTCTTGGAGTTGTATCTGCAGTCCTTTCTGATCACAGGTCTCTCTACTTTCTTACCACTTTCATGTGCTCCTTGAGATGTTTAGAGTTGTTTAAATGGCCCCTGGCGTCCATTTTGAAATTTATGTGCTGCAATCTTGCTCCTTGATTTGGAATCTTCTATCATATTAGTCAAAACTACTAATATAATAATTTATGGATTGGAGACTGAGAATATAAAATAGGCTGTATTCCATTTTTTTGAGCGCTCAAGGCCAAGTGGAATTACCAATGTAAAGGAAACTGATTCCTGGTTTCCTGCCACCCTTCTTTATGGAGTGCTCGGTTTGATGCCTGTCGTCAGCTTTAATAATATTATCACTGCAGTGTGTATTAAAATTTTTCTTTTCTTTCTTTTGTTTTTGCTTTGTTTTTTCCACATTCTTGCCACCCTCCCATTATCACCACTCTCACCATTGTTCATGAAGGGATCATCTGTCCTGGATGCTCCTTGTTTCTGGCTCCTATCTGTACCAGTGTACATCCCCTGGTCTAGCCAGATTTGTAAGGTAGAACTGGGATCATAAGAGTATGGGGTGGAGGAAGCATTTAAAAACTAGGGGAAAGTTGCATATTTCACTGTTGCTACACTGTACCTTGACTGGCTCATCTCCCTGCAACCCCAGGGATGTCACTTTACCTATTGATGGCCTTTGACTTCCCAACCTGTACTCCCCCTGATTTATAATGATATAATTTTTAGTTCTTTGATGCCTGATCTCTTCGACATGTTGTCATCACACAGGCTGGTATGCTTCTTCTTCCATGTGGGCTTTGTTGCTTCTGGACTAGATGGCTGCTTGCTTACTTGCAAGTCTTTAAGACACCCCGAGGCTATATCTTTTGATAAGGCACCATCAGCTTTCTTCACCACATTTGCTTATGCACACATTTGTCTTCAGGGATCATATCAGAAAGGTGAGCACTCAATGTTATGATTTTTAGTTCCTTGATACTTGATAAGTGATCCCTTTGACAACTCTTGATCACGCATGCTGGGGTGCTTCTTCCATGTGGGCTTTGTTGTTTCTGAGCTGGAGGGTTACTTGGTTACTCCCAAGTCTTTAAGACCCCCGGAGGCTATATCTTTTGATATCCAGGCACCATCATCTTTCTTCATCACTTTTGCTTAAGCACACATTTATCTTCAGCGATTGTGTAGGGAAGCTAAGCATCATGGAATGCCAATTTAATAGAACAGAGCGTTCTTGCATTGAGGAAGTACTTGAGTGGAAGTCCAATGCCCATCTGCTGTCTTAATACTAACTCGATGAGTATATGCACATAGATCTTTTTCCTCATCATATATAAATATATTTTCCTATGTTCATGCCTCTATTTAGTACTCTATAAATTCCCCCTGTTCTTTCCTCTAGTTCCTTTTACTTTCCTCTTGCTCTGCTATCATGCTCCGCCTTCATTTGCATTGCAGTACTTTCTCTCTCTGTTACTTTACTTTTGATCAACCCCTATCAGGTCTCTCACACCCACCTTGTCACTGATTTTGAATCACTTGTTTCCTTATCCCTCAGTTGGTCAACCCCACTTCCTTTCCTTTACCTCGCCATCTCCCCTGTCCCCACAGAACCATCAGTTCTGTTGTTTTCCCCTCCAGACTGTTCATGCAGCCTATCTTATCTAGATAGACTTGCAGAGATAATAATATGAAAAAAATAAGACTTTATAGGGGGAAGTGACCAAAGAAAACAAAATGATGATGACAACAACAAAAACCCAATGTTCAGAAAAATATATATAAATAAGTTAAAAAACATTAATAAAAAATAAAAGCCTGTCAATAGTTCAAGATCTGTTCCTTGACCTCTAGGAGTGTCCCCTGGTTGAGTCCAATGGGGTGCCACATCCTGGCCCCAAAGTATAGCCTTAGTATTCCCTTGGGAACTCCATGCTTTGCTCCCCCTGCTGCTCTGCTGTACACCTTTAGTGTTTGCCTTGATGTGGTGGAGTCAGACAGGGTGCAATCCTGACTGCTTCTCTGTTGTTGTCCCTGTAGGGCCTTGGGTCGGGGGATGTGGTGTTTCATAGTGAGGCTGGCCATATGGTCTCCTCTGTGCATTGACTATCCTGAGTGATGCTATTATTCTCAAGACTTGGTGGGCCAGTATCTAATCCACTCTCTCTTCCTCCCCATTCATTTGTTCTCCTGTGCTCTGATCAGACATACCCTGCACCCAGCTTTAGTTCTGTCCTACAAAGCAAACTCCCCTGGGGGAAGAGGCAGATTTCCATGATGTTTGGATTGTGGTTTGGACCTCAGACCCCACCACTGACTCCCAGCTCCATGCTGTCATGCTGCATTCATATCCTGGAACACTGGGTTTAAGTTTGATCCCTCTTTCCCTGTGGAGATACAAACAATATGCTCTCCTTGGGTGGGTTAATACCCTGTTCCCTTTCTACACATCACCAGCTCCCACCTCCCCCCACTTGGCTTCCATATGTAGCCCTGGATTTGATCTGGCCTCTGCCACACTACCTGGGCCTCCTCCCAGGAATTTCTGTATATAGTAGCTTTTTTCCATATGTCCCTTTTGCATCTTTTAAGCTTACCTCAGCAGACTAATGTTGTATATGTCCTTTTATGCTTGGCGTGCTTCACTTAGCATAATTTCCTTCAGTTCTTCCCATGTGATGATGTGATTCATGTGTTCATCACTGCTTTTCAGTGATGTTTAGTACTCTATTGTATGTATGTACCACAGATTTTTAATCTATTTGTCAGTTGATGGAAATTTGGGTTGTTTCCTTCTTGCAATTGTGAACTGTGCTGTAATGAACATTGGAACACAGATGTCTGGCCATGGTTTGTCTCTTGTCTCTTCTGGGTATATGCCTAGTAGGAGGATTGCTGGGTCATATGGTAGCTCAATTTCCATCTCTTTTAGATTATCTCCAAATAGATTTTCATAGTGGCTGTACATACCTAGAGGTCCACTAGCAGTGGATGAGTTCCTGTCTCCCCACAGCCCCTCCAACACTTGTTGCTGTCGGATATTTTGAATTAGGCTTTTTTGAGGGTGTTAGTTGGTATTTTTATTTGCATTTTTCTTATGGCTAATGATCAGGAACATTTTCTCTTAAGTTTATTGGCCATTCAGATTTCCGTCTCTGTGAAACTTTTGTTCATGTACTTTGCTCATCTCCTTAGTGGGCAGTTAGTTTTGTTCTTTTTGGAAGTTATCAGGGTATCATAGATTTTAGCAGTAAGGTCTTTGTCTAATGTGTCATTGCTAAAAATGTTTTCCCAGTCCGTGGGCTCTCTTATTACTCTCTTGGTGAATTCTTTTGCTGGACACAGGTGTATTATCCTCAGAACATCCCTCTTGTCAATTTGTGCCTCCTCTGTGTTTGTGTCCTTCCCTATTTCTGATAGTCTTTGTGTTCCCTGTGACACAGTTCTCAGGTTGGTCCCAGTTCCATCATTGATGGCCCAAATATTTTGGGGTTTTACTTCAAGGTCTGTGATCCACGTTGAGTTTATTCATGTGCATGGAGTGAGGTAAGGGTCTTGTTTCATTTTTCTACAAATATATATCCATTTTTTCCAGCACCACTTGTTGAGGAGGGCATCTGCTTCTCATTTGATATTTTTTGGAGCCCTTATCAAAGATCCATTGTCTGTATGCTGATGTTTTTATTTCTACATTCTCAGTTCTTTTCCATTGATTTAAGTATCTATCATTATGCCAATACCATGCTGTTTTGACCACTGTGCTAAAGTAAGGTAAAGCAAACTCTTCCACTCTGTCCTTCACCTTAAGGAGTTCTCCACTAATCCTGGGCTTCTTCCCTCTCCATACGAAGTTGGTAATCATTTTTTCCATTTCTCTAAGTAAGATAAGATAAGTGTATCAGAATTGCTTTAAACTTATACAGTACCTTGGTAGAACTGACATCTTTACTATACTGAATTCTCCTACCCATGAGCATGGGATATTCTTCCCTTTGTTGAGGTTACTCTTGGTTTCTTGTAACAGTAGTCTGTAATTTTCCTTATACTGATCATTTGTTTCTTTAGTCAGGTATAGCCTAGGTATATTTCAATGTGTGCTTGGCTATTTTGAAGGGTACCACCATTTAATCTCCTTTTCCGTGATCTTATCTGATGTGTTTAGCAGTCCAATAGAGTTCTGTTTGTTGATCTTGTATCCTACTATTCTGCCATATTCCTCTATTGCTTCCTGTACTCCCCTTGTGGAACTTTTGAGATTTTCCATATAGAAAATCATATCATCTGCAAATAACGATAGTTTTACCTCTTCCTTCCCTTGGTGAATACCTTTTGATGTCTTTTCTTTGCCTTATGCTGTTAGCTAAAACCTCCAGTATGACATTAAATAAGAGTGGGGACAAAGGGAATCCTTTTCTGGTCCCCTTTTTCGGTGAGATTATGTTCATCTTTTCTCAATTGACTACCATTTTAGCTGTTGGTTTTACATATATAGCTTGCTTTGTATTGAAGAATTTTGCTTCCATTCCTATCTTCTCGGGTGTCTTACCTAGGAATTGGTGTTGGATGTTGTCAAATACTTTTTCTGCATCTATTGATAGGATCATGTGGTTCTAAAAATTTTCATGTCACTGTGGCTAATGACACTGATGTCTTTCATATGCTGAACCATCACTGCACCCTGGGTATGAACCCCACGTGGTCATGGTAAATTGGTTTTTATGCTTTTATATATATAATTATATATATTATATATAATTTTACTAGGAACTCATACAACTCCAATCACAATCAATACATATGTCAATTGTTTGCAGACCACATTTGCACATTTGTTGCCAACATCATTCTCAAAGCATCCTCATTCTACTTAGACCCCCAGTATCAGCTCCCCATATTTCACCTCCTTCCCCATCTCCCTTCCCCTATGAACCCATAATAATTTACTAATTGTCATTATTTTGTCATATTGTCCACTGTCTGATGTATCTCTTCACCCACTTTCCTGTTGTCTGTACCCCAGGGAGGAGGTTTTATGTAGATCCCTGCAATTGGTTCCCCTTTTATACTCTACCTGCCCGCCACCCTCTGGGTATCACCACTCTCACCACTGGTCCTGAAGGGATCATCTGTCCTCAATTTCCCATGTTTTTGGCTCCAGTGTTCATTTCCTGATCTAGCCGAATTTGTAAGGTAGAATTATGATCATGATAGTGGTGTGAGGAAGTATTTAAGAACTAGAGGAAAGTTGCATATTTCATTGTTGCCACACTGTACCTTTACTGACTCATCTCCACTCTACAACCCCTCTGTAAAGGGATGCCACTTTACCTATTGATGGGCTTTGGGTCCCAAATCTGTACTCCCCCTGATTTATAATGATATAATTTTAAGTTTTTTGATGCCTAATACTTGATCTGTTTGATACCTCGTGGTCACACAGGCTGCATAAAATACTCTTTTAAAGTGCTAGAGACTGAGCATAGTCATGGTCCTGGTTTTCATAGAGCTAGAATTTCTAAAAGAATAGAGACAGAAAATAGATGTGGCAGTCATGTGCTTATGTTAATTTTATGATTGAAATGTAGGGGTGGAGTCTAGCCTGTTAATCTGGAGATAGCCATTGAGTAGCCAATGAGGTCTCTATGTAGGCATGGCTTTCTCCTCAGACTTCTGGGAAATCTCACAATATTTCCCTCATGAAGATGAGAGGCTATCACCCCCAGTTGTTGGGAGTTAGTCTCAGAGGTGATGAGTCACAGAAAGGACAAGATGGCAGCATCCGAGAATCTGGAGGAGCCGGCTCAGAGACCACAAGGCTTTGTCCTGAAGGTGCCAGACCTCTGAAGCTGGAGCAGCATGCTGTTGATGGACCCTGAGTCCTGGAATTGAGGAGCCATGGGGAGACCCATGCCAGTGCCAGAATTCTGCACCCACTGACCTGTGACTTCGTGGGTCGGAAGGAGACTTTGTAGACTGATTTCAGGCCTATGGGTTAATATTGGACTTATGACTTTATACCGGACTGGATTGGGATGCCTTCTTGTGTCACATTCCTTTTGTATATAAACCCTTTCCTTATATCCATATGCCTGTCTATGAAATTTCTTCCTCTAGTCTACCTGGACTGACACAATGGATAAACAAAAAATTAACTTCAGATAGCTATAAATGGTATGAAGGAAATAAAATAAAAGAGAGTGAGAAGAGGTGGAGTTGGTAGACTTATCAGTCATTGGAAAGATGCAGCTTCTAAAGTGGAACATATCATTGGCGTAAATATTAGTCTAGGTTGAAAGGAGAACTGATGGAGGTAACAGGATGGATTTGAGACAGTTTACAGAGTTGATAAATTAGACAATTTGATACTGGAAATGATGAGAAAAAGAGGTTAAGAATGATTTTTAGTTTTGACAGAGAGACTGGGTACATGATAATGACATTTTAAATGGAGCAAGATTGGAGGAAAAATAAAGTCAGAGGTAGAAAAAGAGGAGTTTTGTTTGAATATATCTGGGACTTTACTAGGCCATCCTGTGTACATCTCAATTAAATAGTCAACTAGAGTTTAGGGAGAGACCTTTAGAAGCAGATGTTTGAAGATCATCAATGTCTGATGTAATTATTTGAAGTCATGGTACTGGGTAAAATTCCAAGGGAGGAAATAGAGACAGATAAAAGGAGTCTTTAATTCTATCTTTGGAATATTCCAGAGTTTGGAGAAAACAGAACATATGCATCAGCATATGAATATCTGTGTAAAAGTGTTTTCCTCATATTATTTGTAATGGTGAAAATTGAAGACAAGTTTGAACAGCGAATTAGGTAAGTTCATAATAGCACATCCATTCTATGGACTATTTATTACGAGAGAGAATAAGGTATATAAACCTACATGGAAGAATGACAAAGTGAATGTGATATGTGGAGTTAGTAGGAATACTAGGATACTTGGATTTTATAAACGACAGAAGACTATCTCACTGAGTTGCTGATTGAAAAATTAAGTTGGGTGGTGCCAGAGAAATGACCACTCTAGTGAGGTTATTTATCATTGTCATTTGACTTGCATCTCTGTATTGCCACCACTTGTCTGTCAGTCGGTTGTACTGTGGTGGTTTGTGTATTTATTTTTTACTCTGGAAGCTATGCCACTGGCATTTCAAATGCCAGCAGGGTCACTTAAAAGTGAACAGGTTTCAGCAGAGTTTCCAGATCAAGAAGAGACAACAAAGATGTAATCCCTTTGGAGAAAGTAGCTGCTGAAAACATTGTGCAAATTTTCAAAACATTATCAGATACTGAAGACCTAGGGAATTTGAACATTGTTTGAGATAGGGCCAGAGGATTGTCCTCTCAAGTTAGAGGGCACTCAAAGCGTGACTGAGAAGAAGTTGCCTTCTCAGAGTGGATTGACCATGGTGACATGAGTTGGGTAAAGATCGTGGCAGTGAAGCCTTCAGGATCTTCATTTGCTGATGGGACAGACCTCATGGTAAGGAGAAACAGTTGCAAAAATCTGGTAATGATTGGAACTTGGAATATGCAAAGTATGAATCTAGAAAGTTTGGAAGTGGTAAAAAATTAAGTAGAACACATAAAAGTGATATCCTCTGTATTAAGAAGTTGAAATTGACTGGCATGGGCCATCATGAACCCGAAAATCATATGATTTTCTATGCTTGGGAAAGTACAATCAAGAGGATTGGCATTATATTCATTGTCAGAGAGGATATTGTGAAATCAATTTTGAAATACAATGCTGTCCCTGGACAAACTATGTCTATTCAAGAAAATGCAATGAATTACAAGTGTTATTCAATTTTATGCATCAACCACAAAACTAGTTTTCAAGAAATGGAAAATATCCACTTGAAGATAGAAACAAATCTGGAGATTGCATGCTAGGCATTTCTAAGACCTGTGCTTGTTCACAGAAAATACCAATTCTGAACAACACAAAAGGTGACTATGCACATCGACTTCTCAGATGGAATACACAGATATCAAATTGACTACATCTTTGGGAAGAGATGCTGGATAAGCTCAATATCAGCAGCTAAAATCTGGACATGGGCTGATTGTAGAGCAATTGTCAATTGTTCATATGTAAGTTCAGGTTGAAGCTTAAGAAAATTAAAGCAAGTCCAAGAGAGAAAAATAGAACCTTGAATCCAACCCAACTGCATATTTAGAACATCTCAAGAACAGACTTGTTGCATTGAACCCCAATGAAAGAAGACTTGATGTATTATAGGAGGACATCAAGGACGTCCTTCACGAAGAAAACAGAAGGTCATTGAAAACCAGGAGAGAAAGAAAGTTCAAAGTGGATACCTGAAATCTGCTCTTACTTGGGGAGTCGCTAAAACAAATGGAAGAAATGATGTCATCCAAGAACTGAACTGAAATTTTCGAAGGGCCGCTCGAGAAGGACAAGTAGCATATTGCAACGAACTGTACAAAGACCTAGAGTTAGAAAACTAGAAGGGAAGAACCCACTAATCATAACTTGAGTTCAGGAAACACTAAAAAGAGTCAAGCCCCCAGTTGCAATATTGAGAGATTCAAGGGGCAAAATACTGAATGATGCAAGAAGTATCAAAGAAAATGTAATAAATATGAGTCACCGTGCCAAAAAGAACTTATTTATATTCCATCATTTTATAATATATGAGTAAGAACAATGGTGCTTGGAGAAGTTAAAGCTACACTGAATGCATTAGACAAAAGCAAGTCTTCAGGAATTGTTATAATGCCAATTGAAATGTTTCAACAGGCTGACAAAGCACTAGAGGCACTTGCTCATGTATTCCAGGAACTTTGGAATACAGCTATTTGGCTAACTGGGTTGGAAGAGAGCTCTACTTGTACCCCCTGCAAACAAAAATAACCCAAATGAATGTTCAAATTTTAGAAGAATATTATTAATATCATATGCAAGTATAATTTTGCTGATGATCATCCAACAATGGCTATAATAGTACACTGACAGGGAACTGCCTGAAGTTCAGGTCAGATTCAAAAGGGGACATGGAACAAGGCATATCAGTGCTCATGTCAAATGTATATTGGCTTAAAACAAAGAATACCAGAAGGATATTTAATTGTGTTTCATTGACTATGCCAGGGCATTAGGCAGTGTAGATTATAACAAACTATGGATAGCCTGAGGAAGAATGAGAAGTCCAGAAACTTCATTGGGTTGAAGAAGAACTTTTATGTGGGTAAGGGTAAGTTGTGCCAACCAAGCAAGGAGATACTACATGGTTCAAAATCAGGAAAGATGTGAATCAGGGTTGTACCCTCTCACTGTACTTACTTAATTTGTAGTCAGAGCAAGTCATCAGAGAAATGAGGATAGAAGAAGAACATGGCATTGGGATTGGAGGAAGGTTTGTTCACAACCTGATATATGCAGACATCACAACCTGGCTTGCTAAAAATGAGGAAGAATTTAAGAACTTGCTGATGAAGGTCAAGGATTTTGGCCTAGAGTACAGATTGTGACAAATAAAAAAAGGTTTAAATTTCTCACAAAAAGGTTAAATTTCTCACAACTGAAACAATAGGCAGTGTTATGAAAAATGGAAAAAAGGTTGCAGTTGTCAAGGATTTTGTCTTGTCTGTATCCACAATCACGGAAGCTGCAGTCAAGAGATAAACATGTAACTTAGGTAAATCTGCTTCAGAAGGCCTCTTTAGAGTATGGACAAGCAAGAATGTAACTTGGAGTACTGAGGTACTCCTGACCCAACCCACGGCATTTTTATTGCTTCATGTACATATGAAATCAGGCATTGAGTAAATAAGACTGAAGAAGAATCACTGCATTTGAATTTTGTTGCTGGAGAAGAATATTGAAAGTACCATGGACTGTCAAAGAATGAATAAATATGTCTTGGAAGAAGTACAATCAGAATGCTCTTAAGAGGGAAGGATGGCAAGACTTGGCTTCACATACTTCAGACCAGTGTCTGGAGGGCCCTCATGCTTGGAAAATTGGAGTCAGAGTAAACAAAGAGGAATGCCCGCAACGCGATGGACTGACACAGTGCTGCAACAATGGCCTAAGACAACGGTTCTCAACCTGGATATCACGATTCTCGTAGGGGGGGCCGAATGACCCTTTCACACATATTGCCTAAGACCATGGGAAAGCATGGTCTTATGAATATTTATAAGCACATAAGTATTTCACAATATAAAATTACACATTGTGTTATGATTAATCACTATGCTTTAATTATGTTCAATTTGTAATAATGAAAATATATCCTGCATATCAGATGTTTACATTATGATTCATAACAGGAGCAAAATGACAGTTATGAAGTAGCAATGAACATAAGGTTGTGGTTGGGGTCACCGCAGCATGAGGAACTGTCTTAAAGGTTCGTGGCATAAGGAAGATTGAGAACCACTGGCCTAACTAAGGTGTAGGAACAATTTTGAGAATGGTGCAGGACTGAGCAGTGTTTTGTGCTATTGTCCAGAGAACCACAATGAGTCAGAATTACTTTATGTGTTTATTGACCATCTTACTGTCTTCTTTGCTGAAGTGTCTTTTCGTCATTTCTGTCTGTTTTGAGACTTGAATTGTTTGTCTTTTTCTTTTCGAGGTATTGATGCTTTCTGTAAATTTTTTATATGACTGATATCTCATTGCCCTCCCTAATTTTTCTCACTCTGTGGATTCTTCTTTTACTCTTTTGGTGAAATCTTTTAAGAAACCAAGTGTTTAATTTTTAGTAGATCCCTAGCAATCTGCTGTTTGTGTGTTTTCAGCTACATTCTGTAGTATGTAGTTAGGCCCATAAATTTGTTCCTATTTTTTCATTGATGATCTTTATAGTACTAGGTTTTACCTTTAGGTCTTCATCCATTGTGAGGTCATTTTGGTTCTTCATTTTATATATATATATGTCTTTAATTATGATGAGATATTTCTGTTATACCAGGAATAAGTGTTGGTATTTACCAAATATCTTTACTCTGTCAGTAGATATGATCATATATGCTTTTCCCTCTTGGTTTTATTTATATGGTAGAGATCAGGTACATCGTAGTTCTTATGTTGAACCATCTTTGCATACCTAGTATGAATTCCACTTGGTAAGGATGTATTATCATTTTCTGTATGTATTATTTTTATTATATGTGCTGGAATCTATCAGAAAGGATTTTGTTGAGAAATTTTAGTCTATGCTCATGGTGAATATTGGTGTACAACTTTCCTTTTTTTCGTGATTTTTATTGCCTGAATTTGCTATCAGGTTCATTTTTATTCATAGAATGAGCTTAGGAGCTTCCTATTTTCTTTTATCTTTTCTGGTATCATTTGAGTACAATTGGTGTCAGATCTCCTCTCCATGTTTCATAGAGTTAACCAACAAAGATAACTGTTTGGTGTTGGGTGTTTTTAATGACCTAATCATTTCTTCTTTCTTATGGATCTGTCCAAATTATCTGCTCAAGTCTGTTAACATATGTAAAGGGCATGTTTCTAGGAATTTTTCTATTCCTTCTATGTTTTCAAATTTATTGAAGTATAGTCCTTTATAACATTTTATTACTATCCTTTTTATTTCAGTTGGTTCCATTTTTATGTTGACCATTTAATTTTTTGTTTGTGTTTAGTTGGATTTTCTCTTTCTGTCTCTTTGATGTATTTGGTAGTGGTTTTTACATTATATGAATTTTCTCAAAAATCAGCTTCTGGTCTTGCTTATTATCATTATTATTATTATTATTATTATTATTATTAATTGTAATTTTATTAGGAGCTCTTACAGATATTGTATATATTTATTGCTTTTCTGTTCATTCTTGTCTGTTCATTTACTTTCTTTTAGTGATTGTGGACTATTTGGCTGATAATTTTTTAATAGTTAGGGATGTTGAATTAATGTGGTGATTTGATTCTGTTAGAAGAATTTTCAATGAAATATTTTCTATGATCTTAGATTATCTCTCTTCTTATTGGAACTATTTCAGCAGAAAGAAGTGGTTCTAAATTCTATTGGGGTTATACTTCAGCTTGAGGCTAGAAGCAGATTTTGGCAGCTTACTGCTATTAGTTTTTGTCCATAATGTCCTGCTGGCTAGTATACTGTGTCTAGAAACTTTAGATGTTGAAACGAGAAGTTCTTCTTTGTTTATTTTTTAAAAAGCGTGTGTGTGCAGATATAGAAATAATGAAATGGGATAGTGTACTTTTGTAACATCCACATTGTGGGTGACAGAAATGTCTTCAAAGTTTATTTTTAAAAGAGGAGTGTATTTTCCTGTAGAATTGGACCTGGTGTTGTTTTTCCTTTTTCTCTTCTATTTGGAAAGAGCGATTTACTAATGCACTGGGTACCACGGTTTATCCGAAACTAGCCGAGGTGAACAGGTACTAATCTATTCTCTGCAGAGCTGGGTTTTGCACAGCAAATGGGAATTACTTAGGCTTCCGCAACAGAGTCTGTGCAACATGAAGAGTCAGTACAGAAAATCCTTATTGACTTGATGATATGGCTATGTGATGAAAGCGGTAGTCATGTTGAGAGCAGCTATGAAACAAAAGGCAATCCTCGCCCTCATTCACTGCCTGTGATGGGATTACATTCTGATTGACTGAAAATGTGGCCAGCAGGAGGATCCTGTGGCAGCGGAAGAGGCTGATTTTTCTGATGGTCTTGAAATCAGATTTTGATTCTGATGATTAGATATTTGGCTTATAGTCTTCTCACTCCTAAAGAAGGCTGCCAAGGTCAGTCTGCCTTATATATTTTGGAGAATGAATGAATAATGGTTTGTTATAACAACAAATAAATCAACAAAAGCCTTGTGCCTCACTGCTGTTATCCTTCACCAGGCAAATTCAGCCTTCCTGTCTGGGCAGGGTGAGATTTACAGGTGCTAGGAAGTGCTATTTAGTTTCATTATTTGAGGAAAGAGACGTTTATTTAAAGGGGATCTTAATGTTGAGAAAGCGATGACTATTGAAGCACTTGCAGAAAAACCTTTTTTTAAAAAAAATCAAATGCATTAGGATTCTTTAAGTGTGAACTTATTTCTTTTTAATTATAAAAGGAATCCATGTTTGGGTTGAGTTAAAGAAAATCAAACAGCATAGAAAGTCATGCAGGAAAAGTCCCATGCAAGGTCCAAACCCATCCCACATTCAAAAAGCCCACAAAGAATAGTTTCTTGCCTGTTACCCAAGAATTCCAATGCACACGTAATCATATATCTACATAATACATACATTTAAATCCTCTGCTACTGTAATACTTCACCTATAAATATGTGTACATAGACCTATATCCTTATCATTATATGTTAATATAGTTACATACGTACAGGTCTATGCTTATACTACTATTAATGTCTTTTGCATCCTAGTTTTTCCTCTATTTCCTTTTACTTTCCTCCTGTCCCACTATCATGTGCAAAAGAAATCCGACTCCTTGTACTTCCTCTAGGCTGCATTGCACTTGATCAACCCCCGCCAGGCATTCTTTACCCTCCTCACCATTCATTTTAGATCACTTGTGCTCTTGTCCCTGGGTTGGTTGACACTCCTCTTCTTTCCCCCCACCTCCTCTTACCCGCTGTGAGCAAAATGACCTAAGCCAGCTCCAGGGATGGCATCAAGAAGAAACTGACTGGGATCAAGCACGAATTACAAGCAAACTGCTAATAGGAGGTCAAGGACCGCTGCGCCCTGGCCGAGAAGCTAGTGGGCAGCGCCATCGTCTGCCTGGAGGGCAAGCCCTTGTGAGCCCCCTCCACCCCTGCCAGGAGTATTCTGCAGCCCCAGACCTGCTTGGGGCTGGAGGGGAAAGGGGTGCGCAGCCTGCCCCCTGTCCTGCCAGACTGGAGAGGCTGGGGGAGGCCAATCCCTTCGCCCCACTTGCCAAACAGCCCCCGGCCCCCCCTCCCCGACCAACCCTATTCCCTCCACCCTGACAGCTCTGGCCTTCCCAAACAGGCTTCTGATCTTTGATTCCTCTGTTGAAACAGACCAAGTTCCTCTCTCTCATTCCCCCCCTCTCCCAGGCACTACAGTTGCAGAGGGGAGCTGTATTTTTTTAACGACCACCCCCCACTCCCTCCTCCTTTTCCAGGCTGCCAACTTCTAACTACAGTAGTGAGTCTGTGCTTGTTCATTTAGTACTGTGTGTCCGTGGAAAATTAAGATGACCTTCCCCACGCTGGCTGCTTCCACTCCCTCCCCCCACCCTGCCCCTGGTCACAGACATTCACTTGTTTGGGCAAACGAGGAACCTTCAATTAAAAAAAAAAAGAGACGACAATAAATAAAAAAAGATATAAAGTCTGGCTTCTTAAAGGTTTGAAGGTTTGTATGTAACAGGGAAGCAACAAAACCCACATGGAAGAAGCACACCAGCCTGTATAACCACAAGGTGTTGAAGGAACAGGCATTTGAAGAACCAAAGCAAACAACCATTTTGATGTGAATGAGGGTTGTTGGAAACAGACTCAAAGCCCATCTGTGGACAACTGGACATTCTCTCAAAGAAGGGTCACAAGGAAGTGATGAGTCAACCAGGCTGCAGTGTAGCACCAATGAAACAGCGTTGCTTTAGTTCTTTAATGCTTACTCTCCCTCACTGTCACAGCCCCAGTTCTAGCTTACAAATATGACTAGACCAGAGCATGTGCACTGATACAGGTAAGAACTCTC